>JAHDVE020008029.1:0-30992 GCA_022606495.2 Halesus radiatus | reverse complement strand
GTAATTAAGTGACACCCACAATGCCTACCAGTTAAGAATGTATTGTACATTGTGAATAAATAAAATACTTGACACTCAACGAAGTTACCTGTTTCTACTGAACCCCAATGACCCCATCATGTCAATTGGCGCCAACGTGGATTCATTTCGTGTTTGAAAAAACTGCCCTATGGGACAGATTTGAATTCGTACCCACACCCTGAGATCGGGTTCAGTAAATTCAAAAGTGCAGTGTAATTTCAATCTCAAAATTTAAATTTCAGTGGTCATAAAAATGCCGCGTAAAAGTGAAAGTGACTCGAGCCGTACCGTTTACAAGAGCCGAAACAAACCCTCGGCCTCGGGTAAACAAAGCAGCCGACATACGGACCATGTCGCCCCCAAAAACCAGCGTTCTAGAGCAAGAAAACATTACACGTCGCCTAAGCGCGTCTCGCCCAGAAGAAAAATAGACCGATATTTCGATGCTTGGTCTCCGCCGAGAACTAAATTCAGCCATCTCTGGCAGTGTTATTTCTCCAACAAGAATAACGATGCTAAACCGCATGTCAGGTCTAGTCATAGTTCACGCCGCCGCTCACCGTCAAGCATAAGCCAACGCTCCAGCAGGGATGATGATAAATGGAGGTCGCCAACACGCGGAGATTATACGTCGGGAGAGAAGGAATATTATGGATCCCCTTCAAGAGAGCGATCATATCATCGTGAGTACGATGAGCCACGATACAGACGCGGGAATGATACTTCAAGAAAGAAAGAATATTATGGATCTCCTTCAATAGTGCGTTCACATTATCGCGATTATGAGGATGGAGATTATCGAGAATCATCTGAGAAGGACGATCATCGCTCGCGCTATTACGATGAACCACGATATGGACGCGAGGATTATTCATCAAGAGAGAAGGAGCATCATAGATCTCCTTCAAGAGAGAGATCATATTATCGCGAGTATGAGGATGGAGATTATCGAGAATCATCTGAGAGGGATGATCATCACTCGCGCTATTGCGATGAACCACGATATGGACGCGAGGATTGTTCATCAAGAGAGAAGGAGCATTATAGATCTCCTTCAAGAGAGAGATCATATTATCGCGAGTATGAAGATGGAGTTTATCGAGAACCATTTGACAGGAACGATCATCGCTCGCGCTATTACGATGAACCACAATATGGACGCGAGGATTGTTCATCAAGAGAGAAGGAGCACTATAGATCTCCTTCTAGAGAGCGACCGTATTATCGCGAGGGTGATGATGGAGATAATCGAGAATCATCTGAGAGGGACGATCATCGCTCGTGCTATTACGAGGAACCCCGATACGAAGAAGCGAACTCACCATCACGCCTGAACGATTATAATTACAGGCTGTTTCAAGGTTCGGCTGAAAACCTTGTGGCGCCCTCATCAAGCGAAGATATCAGACCATCACTAACAGCGGAATTCGCGAGGCAAGATATTGACGATTGGAAAATATTTTCAAATAAGTGCGAGATATATTTCGAAACATGGAAAGTTCCAGAAGGCGAGAAGTGTGACATAGCGATAAGTCAATTTCGTGGCGTGAATTTAGCATTTTCTATGGCGTGGGGTCAAATAATCGAAAGCAAAGGACCACTTGATTGGAAAAGGTTCCGGGAGATAGTTAATTGGTGGTGCAATTTTCCGTTAGAAAAATTTCTGCATACCGCAGAGGCAACACCACAAATCATCGAAGAAGAAACTGCCTCACCGCCTTGTCAACTGGAGATAAACACGGCGGCGGAGACAGCCAATAACGAGGACTCTGCCATATTTCCCAATGTTGGCGCTTCACCGGAGTTAGATTCACCTATCCAAAGTGAATTATCAGAAATAGAGCCTCAATCAACTTCGCCTGTAGCGACGCCGGCCCATGACGTCATTGAAAACAAATACGCAGCAGATGCGTCCCCTATGGAAGTGAGACCTTCCGAGGTATACCAAATAGTACACTCGGCAGAAGTGAAAATGGCTGATGTACCGCAAACAATAATACCTAGTAGCATCATAATGGAAACAAGCGACAAACAGCAGACGGAGATATTGCCGATCGAATCCTGCAAATCAGAGAAATTGGAAATCCGACAGTACACAACACCAAGTTCCAGCGAGGAACTCTATAAATATATCAAGAAGCCGGGGTGGAAATTAAAAGCAGCGCTGTTTCACCACAAGAAACCGGGGTGGATTGATACAAGCCATAAGTGCGGGAAACACCGATTTATGCTAATCCCTAATACGGTACCCGAGGTCCGTCTACCTGAGTGTAATTTACAAACGCCCGGCTTTAAATCCCGGGAATTTCGCAGTCGCCAGAAAAAGGCAGTTAAAGGGATTAACAGCGAACTAATTAAAAGCCACCGAGCCACAGTTCGTAGTTCACGAAGGAACCCGAAGAATAGTTCGGATGTGATAAAAAAGGGGGACTTTGGCCGAAGCAAAGTCAGTAGTGGACAGAGACGAGTCAGTAGAGACCGTCCGGCCAGTGGTCGTAGTCGAGACTCCCGTCTCCTACAAAGCAAGCAGGCCACTTGCATCCCCAGCCTGGAGACGCTGGTGGGAAAACTCGGCAGGAACCGCCGGAACCCCTAACGCCCAATTGCCCGAGTGCAGTCGAGCGCTCTTCGCCTCCTGCTCCCTCCAACGCCAGGATCCCATCAGCGCAATACATCCACCACCGCAGGGACCACCACTGGCCAGCAGTCGAGCGCCTCTGGCATCCTGCCGATCATCCTCTTGACCCGTCTGAAACCGGTCGTCAAGTGAAAGCCGAAACGCGTGTCCGCCCAGCACCAAAACCTCCCCCTACCGGAAGTACCACCTGAACATCGAGACGACTGGTAATCTCCCCACTAGACCGTGTGCAGATTACCCGTAAAACAGTTCGTGTAATTAAGTGACACCCACAATACCTACCAGTTAAGAATATATTGTACATTGTGAATTAATAAAATACTTGGCACTCGACGAAGTTACCTGTTTCTACTGAACCCCAATGACCCCATCATGTTGGTTATATTAAAATTTATATATTCAGAATCGGCGTTTGCTGATCTATATAAATACATATTTTTAAATCCATTATAATTTTCACTGGAGTTCCTTATTCACGTGTTTTCTTATTTTGACTTCTCCCCACAAACAACAAATGTTGTTAGGTGGGGGTAGTGAGGGTGGTGATTGTTTAAGGTTAGTTAGTTGTAAGAATTGTTTAAGGTAAGTTAGTTTTAAGAATGCTAATGGATGACACGGAAGTGTCGAAACCGGTGGCAAATTATTAATATTTAGTAACAAATGTACATTGTGAATTACAACTCTATTAAAAATAATATTAATTTATAAAAAAAACTTTCATTACTACGGCAACACTGAGATGTTTTAATATATTAAATGAAAAACACAATTTGTAAAACACCACTTTTATTGAATTTATAACCGTCGCCAACCAGGTTTCGCTTCACCGAAGCTTCGTCAGGGCTTATTATTAACTAAAGATAATTAGATACAGGCACATATATATATACATAAAACAATGAGTGAAAGAGATATAAAATGAAAGAAAGAGACACATATAGAGTGGGAGGGGAGACATTATTTAGGGAGGATAAGTGGGGGGGGGGGGAAGGAAAAAAAAAACTGATGTTTGTTGTTTGATGCCAGAAATCGGAAAAGAAGTTTTGATGCATTTATTTAATCATTCTTTCAATACATTTAAATTAATAAACCCATACATAATGGAACGCGGAAAGTTATTTACTGCGTATTTCAGCAATGTTTAGCACAATTTCGAGCGAGGAAGCTTGCGTCCAACTTGGATGATATTTACAAATGAAATGTTGAAATTACTGGTAGTATTCGTTAACAAATATTAGTAAATTCATGCCTTCTTGAAACAATATTTTAGCAGATTTATGCCGATATTAAAACAATTATAATCATCCACAATGCACATTTAGATTTGAGATTATGTGTCGTATGCGAGTTTTGAAAATTTTATTTTTAACAAATGAAAAAATCCACAGGAACTCTCTTCCATATACATTAAAAAATAATTTGAATCAATCATGCATTCACACATATAACAAAAAATAGTAACAATAAAATAAAATGATGTATATTTTTATAATCTAATCCTTATGCATGTCTTTTTCACCTTCCTATCTTCTACTTTCTTTCATAACTTTTCCAATTTTCAACATGCTTATATACTAAATCCATATGTTTACACTAGATTTCATACAAAGTAACTATACTCCATTGGTCACCATGAAACAGGCAGCTGCCTAGTATGGTGACTTAATGTATCTACTCTATGTAAATGACTTAATTAAATATCATATACAATAAAATAAAAAATATGAACAACCTGCTAGCAAAATACTTTTAACAAAAGAATTATCTCAACGAAGGATATTCACAGATATAACAAAAGATGGTGCAATGAAATCAGACGACCAAAAAGAATAAAACCGACACGCAAAACAGTTAAGTACGATAAAGTTCTATAATATCTAAGTTATAATGACTGTAAACTTAAATAAAACGTTTCTCAAATCGAATCGTATTGAGCTAATGTCCTGGTAGGTTTGAGTGCTGTGGTTAAAATTACCGATTCAGATCGGTAATTTTAACCAGGACTTATGTTTCAGAACATAAGTGAAAATTGGAAGGTAAGTCATGGTACGCTACTTTGTGCGGTTCACACTAATTAAGCAATATATTTTCTTGTTAATGTGCGGGCAACCGTTCTTAAAAAGTATGCCAACCCTTTTGTGGAAAGGGAACACCGTAAATATATTCACTTGTCGAAAACAATGTGGCAGAAAGCAGTGTTTTATTCTCTCGTGTTTTGGTTTTGGAAATGTTTCGCTTGCGCACTTTTGAAACCTCGGATCGTCCAATTAATTATTACAATCGACTGGCAACTAATAATTTTTCGCAATAACCAACATTTCTGTTTTCTCAACTCTGGCAAATGAACATTATTCTTTGTTGAAAGTAACAACCACACCTCGCTCTCCAAATAAATGTAATAACAGTTTGTAAACTAAATCTACGTAAATCAAATTTGTTAGTTATTGTGCGTTTTAAAATATTTATCGCCTAATCACAAGTAATAATTTATCGCCAAATTAAGAACATCATTAAAATATCTTTAAAATATATATATATATATATATATATATATATATATATATATATATATATATATATATATATATATAATACAATATACATTGTATTCCCAAGAGTTAAGAAACTCATTGTGGGATCAAATGCAGAACCCACTGTACAGTTTTTAGAAACAAACATACTTTATATTTAAGATACATAAGTAACATTCAGTACATTAACAGCATTTACAATACACTATTTGCATTTGTAGTAAAAATACATCACTATTACATTATAATAAAGTGTACATAGAAACTTATCATAAAGAAACACATCACGGGTACATTATATAGTTAGATTTATTACAGATACATCCCACAGCATTATTCCTCAAGGTATTCTTTCAAATAATAGAGTTTAAGCATCTTAATTTGAGACCTTTCACATCCATTCGAATACGACGCTAACAAATATAAAAGTTTTTTTTTCACAAATTACTTAAATTATAAAACGACAGTCTTTCGAAAACATTGTCAAATTGTTTTCGAAATGAGAATAAAGCTGGTAAAAAAAATACAATTAAAATGTCTTATGATCGATTTGGGACGTACCATTCTGGTGGCCGAGTCCGCTCTGTCGCGGAGTGTAGGCGGGCGCTGCTGCAGTAGGGTGCCACGGCGCTGGCGGTTTGAAGAGGTAAGCATCTCGCTGAGTGTGGTAGAGTCGGCGTGCCTACCTCTGCCTCCGCCGGTGCCCGTGCCGCAGCAGATCCACTTGAAGGGAGGGATTTTCCTAAGGAAATACTTCAATCAATCTTCTATCTCAGTAGAGAGAGGTACTATTTTGTACTATATTAATACACATTACTTTGTTATAAATACTCTCATCGTCAGAATAATATATACATGGAAAATTGTATGCAAGAATTGAAAGAGGTGGAAAATAAGTGATCTGCAATTATGTCGCTGTTGTATGCTGATGATGTGGTGCTGATTTCTAACAGTATGAAAGATCTAGGATGAACGAAGTACGTATGAAGAATGAGCTAATGATGAATGTAAGTAAGTCTAAAGTCATGGTGTTTGAAAGAGAGAATGCGGAAACAGTATGCAATATAGTTATGAATGATGAATACTTGGAGCAGGTAGATGAGTTTGTGTGTTTGGAAGTGTGTTTACGAGAGATGGAAAAGGGATATTGAAAGAAGGGTGAGTGCAGGAAACTCCATTACCAGAGGACTGAACGCGGTTGGCGAAAACAAAAAGTTGTCCAAAGAAGCGAAGCTAGCAGTCTACAATGGTGTGCTGATACCAACACTGATGAATGGCAGTGAGGCATGGAACTGGCAGAGAAAGGATGAAAGTAGACTGAATGCTGTAGAAATGAGATCTCTGAGACGAATGTGTGGTAAAACCATGTTTGATCGTCTGAAAAATGTTGATATTCGCAAACAATGCAAGGCCAATGTATGACGGCCTCCATGGTTGAGGGGTAAGGCTCTCGATTATGAATCGGAAGGTCGCGGGTTCAAATCCCGACGTGCGCAACAAATTTTTATTTAATTAATTTGTGCTGTTTCACAATTAATTAATTAAAAAATAATGTGTAGTATATTAGCGCACGTTCCAGAGTGCAAGATACTCTCAGTATCGCCCTGGTGAAAGACCACCATTCAGAATTGAAACGTTGCTTGAAATGGGTTTTAGCCGTGTTTGGTGACCAGATCTGAATAGCCAGGCATTTACCCACCTTCCTCTTTCCCTTCTCCTTTCCCTCCCTATACCTTCAGCCTCACAACATTTCCTAATTGGTGATGCCATAGTCTCACTGGCTCCAGACGGTTGGGAGTAGTTGAGACTCTTGTGCGGTATTCATGTAAAAAAAAATGCGTAATGTACAAGATTAAGAAAGGGACGCTTCTATTTTTAGGGCATGTAGAGCGAATGAATGAAGAAAGAAATGTAATTAGAATATATGACGCGAATGTGAACGGAAGAAGAAGCCAGGGTCGCCCCAGGAAGACACGGCACGATCAAGTGAACCAAATACTTGAGTCGGGTCATGTCAGAAGTCGGAATAATACAAGCGAATGTATGAGACGATGTATGAATATGAATGAAGCAAGAAATGTATGCCAAGATCGAGTTGTTTGGCGGTCCGTCCCCTCTGCCTACCCATGCGGATAAACAGTGTGATGGTTCGTTAGTTAATTTTAGTTAGTCAGGACAATATTAAAATTACAGGTGTTAATACAGGTAGTTTTAAAACCGGTCCACAATTCTAAAATAAAGTAGTTTACAACAAAGTAATGTGTTTTAACATATAATTATTAGGACGAACCACGAAGTAAATGCTTTTTAAGCATAAGACATATTGTTTGCGTCCCATGCGTGATACTTGTTTGAATATTCTGCCTAAAATAGACAACTCAGTGATCGCAGATCGCACAACTAAAGTGGCACTTCCCGTTCTCACTAGTTTCATACTATGCTTTCAACCACCCTTTTCCATTTACTCTCTCTACCCTTCCCCCATCCTCTTGTAGAAATACCTGCTTGTTGTATATTTTACCATCATTCACACGAAAAACGCTAGATTCTTTTATTCCCAAATAAAACCTTAATGTTTGGAATAACCAACGGAACAATTGCTATAAGGCAAGACGCTCATTTTTATACAACTATTAAAATGTGTAGGTCTGTGAGCTTACGGGTGAAAAAACATGTATTCTGATTTCCAGCCTGGCAAAAAATTACTAAAAAGAATATCCCTTTTTTATGAGATACATCAAACTTAACAATCGACGACTTAGATCTTGCTGCCCTCAATTTATAAAAAAAATCATGAAGAAATACGTTACGAGGTAATCGTACCCATAACCCCCCGACCCAGAGTCCTTACACCAGCTACCGAGGTCGTCATTGACATAAAAGCATCATACGTAATATGCTATACGAGTATATATATAATCGGTGTGTAAATATCTCTAATAAAACCTCGATTTAGAAACATGTTGATATTTATATATTAATAAAGCGGTGTTTAAAAATTAACTAACTAACCATCACGCCGTTTCCCCGCAGGGGTAGGCAGAAAGGACGGACCGCCAAACAACTCGATCTTGGCACACACTTCTTGCTTCATTCACATTCATACAACGCCTCATACATTCTCTTCTGTTATTCCGACTTCTGACATGGCCCGACTCGAGTATTTGATTCACTTGATCGTGCCATGTCTTCCTCGGGCGTCCCCGGCTTCTTCTTCCATTCACATTCGCGTCATATATTCTCCTTACACTCCTTTCTTCGTTCATTCGCTCTACATGCCCAAACCATCTAAGGGTCCCTTTCTTAATCTTGCTCACTACGCTTACATTAGCCTTGCATTCTTTACGAATCTCGAAGTATTTTTATTGATTTATTAATAATGATGCCACAAAGTGAATACCAATCTTTTGAAGAATTAACAGTGTTTATTTACCTATCTCACTGAAACTCGGTACGTGCAAAAACACGATAGTACAATAACGATATTGTCTGTTTGCACGATGGCCAAAGAACGAAGTTGTTAAAATGTCGAAGGCTGATAATGACACAAAAAAGGTTCAAAGATTTTACTCGTTTTAAATACAATTTAATATTTAAAAAAAAAAATCATCATCTATGGCTTTTTGTATTGAGATTTTAATTTTTTTTATGAAATTTAAGAACATGTTAATTGTAATGTTTACTTATTTCATTGTTCAATCATAACGTTTTGGGTATAAAATTACGATATTGCATATTATTCAGGTGTTCAGAACAAATCAATATTTCTTGTAGATCTGGGTCTAACATATATTGCCATCTTACTAAGTAACCATCAACGAGATTATTAACAATTCCGTAAAACACAGTCAAATAAATTAATATTCTTCTTTTGTGAAGGCTCTCAAATTTGAAATGGTTAAGTCTCTGCTGATAGCCTTTCAATAGACGGTGAACTCCCGATCGATATGACAAGATACGTAAGAATTCCTTCTGAACGGATTCAATTCTATTTATACATGTCGTGTAATGTGGAGAACAAACAATTGATCCGTATTCCAGGATGCCACGAACCAGTGAATTGTAAAGAATTATGAGGCTAATTGGGTTTTTAAAAAGTTTAGTTGCTCGCGCTATAAAACCTAACATCTTATTCTCCTTACTTACCGTTTTTTCTATATGTATACTGTCAAAGTGAATTCCGAGATATTTTATTAATACAGTTTTTTCTAATCTTGTATCCTGAATACTGTACGAGAAATCAGAAATAATAATAGCAATAAGTTTGCTTACCTCAGGCTGTTGAAGATGTGCGTGGAGAAGATGCAGTAGATTAGAGGGTTGGCCGCGCTGTTTAGGGGCGCCAGGCTCTGGATAAGAGTGGCCACCGCCACGCTGGTCTGTGTCCGCGGGATGCAGTCGTAAACTTGCAGGAGGTCAAACACGATGTAAGGCGACCAGCACAGGATGAATACTGTGGGAAGATCAATTTACAGTCACTTCATGGTGGAATCCTATTTTAATATTATTTAAAAGAAATTACAAGCCCTTTCTAACATTCTTCCACTTGCTTATTTCCGACCAGACCGGTTTCATCTTATAACGGGACTGGTACAATTTAAACTAAATCTATGGTATATACTCGTATGTATTATTTATGTCAGGAGCGAGCCACATTGGCCATTTCTAATATTGCACATTTATAACCTTAGAGTAACAATATTATTACTCTAAGTTTATAACTGAGAAAGCTGTTTTAATGCTGACGGAACGTCTTTACATTTAATTATATTTGAAACTACCTTCGGGTTGGTTTATTACCTTCAGGAAGACGAATTATACTATGTTGGTTTACTGAGCGTATGGATTTTATTTTTGTTAATATCTATTATAAATATTTATTTTAAACGAGATGGATTTTTTTAAAATTTTTTATTTTAAAATTGTTTGTTGTATAATATTAATTACATACATTGGGAACTTGTACCCGCTAAGCCCTGCAAGTAGCTTGTCAGCAGGAGTTTAGTTCAATAATATTATATGATACAACAATAAATAACAATCCTCACACAAATGTAGCGCAAAATTAGAACAATATAGGTGCATGCATGTTATGATCAATGTACACAAGTTGGAAAAAATATACATGAAAACAGCATGACAGTTTTGTTATAGAAATACTAGATCCCAATTTCATAATATCGATTTAAATAATATAATAAAAATATAAAAAAAAAAAAAAACAGCAGGACAGTTTTGTTAAAGTGAGGATAGACTTAATATAATAGTAACACTTAACAATTTTAAAGATTCCCGCAGCTATCAAGTAGTAGATACAAAATCAAGGAGACCAACATATTTGTTCAATAGACAATGTAAGAATGAGCGAAATAGCGTAAATACAGCAGATATCAAGGAGCTATACAACCAAGGAGACCGTTATTTTTGTTTGCTGATTGAGTTTTATATCAGTTTTTATCCCGTAGTTAACTAACAAAACTAGAAAGAACCATCTGTTCAAATAAAAGCTGACGAATGACTTTATATAATTTAAAAAAAAAACCATAGAATCAGTAAATAAACACAATGTAATCCGTCTTACAGAGGGTAATAAACCATCCCGAAAGCAGTTTTTTAAAACATAATAAACAGTACCGTCCGCAATAAAATAAATTTCAAATAATAAAAACAATATTAGAAAGCAGGGAACTCACTCCCGAAATCCATGCTATATATACAATAGATTTAGTATTCATTGTACTAGTTTGAGGTTCCCCTGATAGGGTGAAACCTGTCCGGTCGAAAATAAATCAGTGGAAAAAGTTACAAAGGTTTTTTAATTAAAAAAAAATCATTTTTATATGGAATTGCACCATGAATGACAGTTTCAAAATTAGAAATATTTAAAAAAAATTATTCCCTTTCTAAACCACCAGACCGAGCACGAATGGCGAGCGGCGAGGCTTATAACTATTAGTACAAACCTAATAACCCGTTTTCTCATTTATGAGCAAAAAAGCAGTACCTAAAGTCACATGTAGGTTTCCTAATATTTATTTTATGAATTGTCGATTTTTGTAATTAATTTTGAATGTATTTCACATAAAATCTATTAAAATGCATGAAAAAAACCAATTCGCACATCTCGGGCCACCAGATACGTTAGTGTGGCATGGTGCTATCTCAATATATGGAGAATGTCAGATGCTTGACGTATTATGTATTTATGGTATTTGGAGAAAATATGACGCTAATCTGAATGGAAGAAGAAGCCCGAGGAAGACATGGCACGTGAACTAAATTTATATTATATCTGTTTCGCTGTCACATTAACGATATATTTTTATTTTTACTTTTGCTGTTCTCTTATTTGATTGTTAACCCGTTTTTTTTTATAAATTACAATATTATATTGTCTTATAATATGTAAATAATTAATTGATTTGTTTGAAACTGTTATCTTTTACTACAATTTATTGTTGATTGGTTTCGGTCGAAAAAGAATTATATCAAATGATTTTTGTGATCTGATAGAAACATCCGAAGTTCTTTCCGCTATTAAAGTCTCAGAATAAAGCATGTAAGTGGTTCTTAAGTATAAAAAGACCCAAGGTTGCTGAAATAGGGATTGTGTGAGATTTAAGACCCATATGCTACGACTACACGATCGCCCAACCTCCCAACTCGAACGTTTGGGCGATTGCTTAGAGGGGTAGTTCGTACGCGTTGGGCCAACGTTGGCTCGCGTTAGTTAACTTTTGTTGATTTTTATAAAATGAAGAGTCGGTGAAATTATAATATTTATTTAAAAATATAACTAACAATACAAGTGAGTTTAAATACAATTTTCCAATGGAGAATCTCACAACGCAGAAACGAGTAGTCTCGTTAACTGGAGGTTGGAGATAAGCGACTTGTGGGACATTTCGGTCCCCTTTATAGGTGATCTCGTTGCTGGGCTCGTGTGCACTAGGTACACGTCCGGGTCCATTGTGGATGATCAGGGAACGGCAAGATAAGGTGTCCGGGTTCATCGTAGTTTTGTTGACACGGCTAGATAAGGTGTAGAGCCGGGTGCGTACTATCTTCGGTTCGAGTATATTTTGGAGTAGGTAACACGTTCGACGAGTTGGCCGAGATCGCTCCGGTGGCGAACTAGTTGGCCCAACCTTCAAACTAGTTGGCAGAACTCGCACAAACCAGCCTCCACACATTGGCCGTTCAGTATGAATTCGGCAGGTGATCCCGACGGACGTGCTGGGCGATGAATAAAACATGACTGAATTATGTTTATATTGACGAAAAAATACTCAAATATCCATTATCGACATTATGCAAATAATAATAATATGATATTTTATATAGCGCCGTTTTTCATGACAAATCCCCTCAATAGCGAAATGCATGTAATCCGATGTATAATGGGGCTAGTTGTTGTATTTTTTTTGCGCTGGAATCTGAATCATGTTGTGCGTAAAACTAAAATACAGATCTGAAACAGGCGCAAGGGCTACGGGAACTATCATATTGAAATTGGTCACATTTTCTAACATTTTGAAAGACAAAAAACATGTGACATGATATTTTTTATTGTAATATTCAAGAAACAAAGGATAGGTGATTAGATAATTATTATTTCACGGATACCTATTATTTATTTAGGGTATTATGAGTACCTAATGAGAAACGAATTGTGTCAATAACATTATAAATTTCTGTATACTTTCTATAAATATCGGTAGATCGATAGATTTTAGATAAAATGGCATCACTAGTTTGGAGTTCCTAGTTGGAACGTTGGCCAATCGTCAAACATCCCAACTCCGAACCGGGTTTAGGGTCGGACGTTGGACGATTGTGCGATCGTAGCAATACTTATTCTTAGCCATGAATCACATCGGGAGGAACCCGAAGAACTCATTCTTAATGTATTTTTGTAAGACTATAAATTTGGATTGTTTTTGTATAACTGAAAGAGACACGGCGATTCATTGCACAATTAAAATACGTAAAAAAAATTACCCGTAAACTTTATTCTCGTGTACTTGCTTCACGGGGAATGAAAACTATAAATCTTTTCTGAATTATTTATGATTATTCACTAATAGTTTAATCCCACTTTTGTGAGGAAATTTTATAAAAATTTCAACGAAAATCATAATTTACTATGCTGCTATTCAATAGAAAAACAAAATACACCCAGTCATGATAATATTACGCGTAATTTAATATTATCGTCGTTATTAAATAATATATTCTGGAAGATAGCATCGTGATAAAGTTTTATCGACTAACGATGTGAATTGTTCTACGTAGCTTTCATTGTTTAAGCTCTTTGCGAACAGCATTTGTAAGGGATCAGGTATCGCGTTCCTTATTTGATAAAATCACACGAATTATTGGAAAAGTGAGAGTTATTGGATGTTAACCCTTTGAAGCCCACTTTTAGGTGGAGTAGTTTTGAAAACCTATGAATTCAAACAATGTTATAAAAGGATTATATTTTTACATTAACTAATTTAGTTCTAAAATATCCGCACAATGGAAAAAAAAACATACTTTTTTTCTGTGAATATTGCACAATAGTTTTAGGAGATAGCACAACCGAAATTACGATTTTTGTTACCAAAAAACAACTTCAGTCAAAAAATAATTTATTGTTTTCGTGTTTAATTCGTGGAACTCCTTTTACTTTTTATTAAAATGGCTAAAAAAATCGTATACATCAGTAAACGTCGATTATGAACATATAAGCTTTATTATTTAGAATTTAGAAATCGTTATTTAAAGGTAATTAAAAAACCATCTCATCAAAACGCCATGTTCTGTTAGTACCACTGCATTCTCGACATCTGACATCACGGGTTTAGTTTGCGAGCATTCTTGTTATAGATTTAAAAAAAAGGTTTGTTTTGGCAAAATATAAACTTAATTTGGGGGAGTTTAAGCTCTATAATTGTTGCTGAATGCAAACAATTTTTTTTTAATTACATAAATATTAATTAATTGATAAACTAAAGTTCTTAAAAACTTAAGACAATATTTTTGTGCATAGCGCAAAGGATAACAATTATTTTATATAAAAAATAATTATTAGCCTGAAACACTCATCCAAATTGAAAAAAACCTTTCCGAGCAAAGATAAATGTCGCCGACAGGACTTTGCTCGGAAGGTTTTTTCAATTTGGATGAGTGTTTCAGGCTAATAATTATTGTTTATAAAAATAATAATTGTTACCCTTTACGCTATGCACAAAAATCTTGTCTTAAGTTTTTAAGAACTTTAGTTTATCAATTAATAAATATTTGACAAGTCAAAGCAATTTTAACCAATAAAATGTAGACATAATTTGTCTCGACGCCATCTATTTGAGGGATTTAGCCGTTACAAGCCTTTCTCATACTAATAAAGTTGGTTGTTTACAGGTGAAAAATAATAAAAACAGTAATTATTGAATGAAACACTAGTATATATTGATTAACTTGGCGGGTTTGCGATAAGCCGACGTAGCTCAACGGTAGAGCATCTGACCGGCAATCAGAAGGGTGCAGGTTCGAGTCCTGTCGGCGACATTTATCTTTTCTCGGAAGGTTTTTTAATTTGGATGAGTGTTTCAGGCTAATAATTATTGTTTATAAAAATAATTGTTACATAAATATTACTTTGAGATAAAGTTTCGTAAAAGATTATCATTTTAATTACTTATGTTTATTTTTTTTTTTCGTAAGAAGCAATCACTCTGTGGTTTGACATTGTATTAAGTAAATGAAACACGTTGTTTTAAACCACGAATATATAAATATATATATATATATATTTTTTTTTTCACCAACCGGTTTCACTTAACTCAAGCTTTATCAGGGTAAATATAATAACTAAATTCTAATACAGAGTTATCGCTTATATATAGGTACAAAATACGATAGAATGAAATAGATATATTAAAAAAGAGAGACAAAACAAAATATTAGAGGAAGACAACAATAGAAAAACATTATGTGTAAGAGGGAGACATCCTTGTATAAAAATATAACAGTGTAATGGGAATATAATGTCAAAGCGGGTTATTCCTATAACGGATTAATGAAAGGGTCATTCCATAATGAAAAATAGAAAGTATGTACTACTCGGTCACACAATAATAATTAAACAGATGTGGAATAATAATTGATAGATTACGGGAGATTCATAGGAAACATGTTTAAAATCGGGCTATAAGATAAGTTTGTTTGGTTATTAAGTAAGTTATCAGATAATTTAAAATTTAAATACATCTTAATTTCTAGTGCTTCTAAGTTGTCTAATCTAATTCGTATACCGTTTTTATGCAAAAGACTAGTTCCCGTGATTTTATTGAATGTATGGTCTGAAGAGATTAGGTGGTTTGCGAGTTCAGAAAAACCGGTACTATTTAAACAACGTAAGTGTTCTTTAACTCTAATGTTGACATTACGTGCTGTTTTTCCTATGTAAAAAGCAGGGCAATCATTGCAGCTGAGTTTATAAATGCCAGAGTAGCTTAAATTATCATCTTTGTCATTAGTATTGATTAAAAATTTTGGGAGATTATTATTTGTGTAGAAAGCCGGTTTGATATCTAATGGAAGGTTCTTAACACGTATGTTAGAAAAATTATTTATAAATAAAATTCTACGCCACTGGTAATTTTGAGATATTTTATTGTTTACTAGTATACAATTGAATAAGAACGTATTAGTGGATATTTGCTTTAATTTTTTATTGAGGATATTATTAATTAAGTCCGAAATGTATCCATTATTTGACGCTATTTGTGTAATTAAAGATAATGCATTTGGAAATTAATATTAGATAATGGTACAGAAACTAGTCTATGTATCATTGAATGATAAGTCGAATGCTTGTGAGATATAGGGTGATTCGATGTATTGTGAATAGTTGTGTCCGTGTAAGTTGAGGTGAACAAATGAGGATAATTTGATTAGATTTAGATTTAATTGATGTAAAATAATAACATATTACACCTAACTTAGCAGATACAAATAGAAGAATTTATTTTATATGAATAAATACATATATTTTTTTTATCCAGATATTCGATTGCTTTTTCGAAATCGTAAACTTTACAGAAACACAAAATACCGCAAGTTGACACCTAATAACAACCAAGCTATTGAGTACAAGTATGAGTCGTTAAAGCTGTGAACAAATGTTGGCCACGCGTTTGGCATATCTCCCGGCAAAGCAGCGCATTTGGGAAGAGTCCACTGTGTTCCGTGGTGTTTGTCTGGTGAAGGTAGGTTTACAAATTATTTTTCCCTACAATAATTAATTTAACCATAACATTTTACTCCAAATTAGAATCGAATTCGAATCCCTCCATCTCCAACCTCGCCCGCTCGACCCACATGACGGCCCCCCTCAATTTCCGCTCAAATTCCATATTTTACCCTCCATTACCTTAGTGAGCGGGCTTAAATATAAGATTGTTATCAACAATTGCCGCTAGCACATAAAACAAAGTTAACATTTTTTAAAAATAAAAATAAATAAAAGCCCTACAGTAGCAATAACCAGCCTGCTCACTGGGTAGAGAAGATTATCTCCACATTTACGCACCTCTAACCAAAGTTGACACAGGAAGAGGGAAGAGGTTCCCTGGCACTGTACACAAAAATTTTATAATACGATATAAATAGTTTCATAAAATATATGGTCTAAGTCTGAAGGGTTGAATGGTCCATGACTGTTGACCTGTGACAGTGCTATTACGAGCCCCAGTCCCTAACCGTAGATGGTATTGGCGTAAATTAGATTAGGCACAGGATCAAATCATAATAAAGCGGTGTATGAAAGTGCTTAAACAACGGGAAACTTTCATGCCTCCAGATAAGCGATGTTTATGACAATATCATTTAGGAAAGTAAAATAATAAAGATTTTTTATTATGGTCTGGGCTTGAATAATGTCATGTAACGGATTCATTACGCTTGGTTTATTATTCCATAATATAATATTATTTTGTGTATAAAATTTCACTATGAAATACACAACACATTTTGTTTTCTGGGAAACACACGCAAATTAAATTCGTTCACAAAATAGGAGACTATTTGAGACATTTTCAAACTTTTCCATGATTTCGTAGTTTTTTTTTTTTAGATTAAAAAAATGAATAAAAAATTACTTTGTAATCACCAGTTTATTAATATATACATATCAACATGTTTCGAAAGCGATGCTTTCCTCATCAGGAATATATAGAATGCTAAAAAAATAATAATGTCAGGTAGATGATAAACATGGAACACAACAATGTAAGAATAGACAAATTATAAACATGATCAAAAATTGATTTAAGAGTTTAAGTTTCATACACAACTTAATTTTGGATTTGAGGCCAAAATACCCATCTAAACTGAATGATACGTTTTTTTTTAAATTAAAGGTTTAGTAAATATCTAGTACGTATGAGAAGTATTTTATTTATTTTTGTTTTAATGGCCATGAAAAAAATTATAATTTTCATAATTTTAGAGGCAAACATAAAAACAAAACATAAAAAAAAACCGTTTTTCGGTCGATATTTTAAATTATATAATTTGTGTTCCAGCGTAAATAGGTCATTTTTAATTTAATTCAAAGTCTACCATAATGCTTATTTTAATATCAAACAAAAATTTATTTTTCATTATATTTTCAAAGTAAACGGGGTAATACTTTTTTTTACATCACCGACCCCAAATAATTGTTAAAGGTGCCTCTAAAATCGTGAAAAATCAATTCCTTTAATGGTCTATATTTCATAATGTTAAACAAAAATAAATACATAACTTTTATTCAATAATTTTTTATAACTTATTGAAGTTTGTAAACCTCATTGTGATATTTTAATCATTGAAGAAGATAATATTAACACATCCCAAATGAACCACGAAACCGAAAAAACAACAGAAATTAAAAAGATTTCGGTCGCATCTCTTCTTCATTGATTAAAATAACTTTTAATCCGTACTAGATATTTACTATTCTTTTTGATGGAAAAAATATCATTGGGTTAGGATCCTCTTAAGTAGGTAATGATTAATGAAAAATGTTAACAAAAAAATATTATAAGACATTGAATGACCAATTTATATGATATAACATGAAGGAGCAAACATGGGTCTCTTCAAAACCCATGTTTGCTACTTCCTCTCTTAAAAAGATTCTTCTCATAGCATCCTCAAAGATAACATAGTGATGATACTGTGTGGGGTTAATATGTAAAAAATAAACAATATGGCTGCAAAATTTCATGATAACTTCCAACTTTATTCATTTAAAGAAGAGCGCGACAATGTTTTATTAATTATTAATATGTTGTGACTTTGGAACAATAATATTTATTTGTTTTTTCGTATATTTGCGATATTTGTTTGTCAATAGCTTTCACGTCATTATAAGTCAATTAAGAAAACATTGCGTTTAATGCGGGGAATATAACAGATTCCAAATGTAAGTACCTCATAGAATGAATAATCCATTATCACAATTGGTTTCTCAGTAAACGGATTTCGCTGATAATAAATCATTTTAAGCACGATCAAAATTAAAATTGAAACTGTATAGGTAAATCTCTATTTTATAAATAAAAATGCGCCGGGCGGGCGTGTGTTATATTTTGTATTCAAATCTATAGATTTTTTCCTAGCTTGGCGTAATTTTGCACCCTTGACCTACAAAACAAAAGGAAGGAGACTATCTGTATGAGATTTCGATGAACTTCCCGCTACCCCCTTTCCTACCATGAAAGAAACATCTTGATGAAATTTTGAAAGCTTGACGTTCAAAATAAGAGAAAAATTACTGGGTAGGCGCAGGGAGTAGGAGTAGGAGTAGGGGTATGAGTAGGGGTAGGAGTAGGGATAGGGGTAGTGTTAAGGATTATAAAATTTTACTTCAAACTATTAATAACCCCTGACAACGCCGGGTACTTCGGCTAGTAGAATCATATAAATAAATCGTCTCAACGTGGCCTAACAACAGTTTGAAAATGCCATTGAACAGCTGTCACAATAATGAAAAAATAAAATACTTGCTGAACTTAATCATTGAATTTGATTTGATTTTGAAGTAATTTTTTTGTTAAATTTTTTAAGCATCATATTTTCCTTTTCCTCCACCCTCCAATTGCCTGTTTTCAGCGAGGCTTTCGCGATTTGAGAAGGGTCTCGAACAAAAAAGGTAAAATAATGGCCATTTGTCCGTAGTGGCAGTGCGTGCCGCTCTATGGTAATGTGAAAGCCACTTAAATCCCAGTCAGCAGAAGACCGCCACACAATAGTCTTGTTAGTGCCGCTCTTTGGCGATATTCAAATCAGCCCTTTCCTGCCTCCTTCGCTCGTCCATATATTTTGCAAACACTTAACCGTTAGAAACCTGCACACAAACGTCAAATTAAATGGTTGCGCCGTGTCGAAGTGTTTTTCAAGTGTTTAGAAATGAAAAATAAATGGCGCTGTGTCGTTTTTACAAATGAAAGTATTTCACACGACTTGATTAATGACAAAGTTTCTGCGTAATAGGAATCTTATTCTAATAAGCAATAAAGGAAATATAACAAAATTTAAAGTAAGCAAATTAAATATTGTTATTATTAAGTTCTGCGAGTAATTTTAGTTTTTTTTTTGTTTTATTGTGATAGCTGTTTCGGCGTTCAAGACCATTTTCAAACTGCGCTTAATCCACATTGTGACCTTGCAAATCTGTAAAAATTGCAAACTAAATTAAAAGTGTGGTTTAAATATGGCTTTTAGAACCAGTAATAATATAGGAACAAGCCTAAAAAAACTCAAAAAGTAAAAATCCTTAACTTAATAATAGTGGCATATACGAATTTAAATGTGACCAGGCCGACTGAAACGCTTCCTATATAGGGCAGACGAAAAGGGCTTTCTCAACTAGATTCAAAGAACATATACGATGTTAAAAAATTCTTTCTTCAAAATTCGCAAAAACTCTCTTCGTGAATAATCACGTCCCAGTTGAGAACAGCGAGTCTAAATCCTTACATATAGAAAGAAAGGGTCTTAGATTAAATTAACTTGTACAATTAGAAACTAATAAACGAACGAATGATCCTATCATAACATTAATTAATAAAGTAAGGAAAAATACATATTCACCACTTCTCGGTATGATCAAATTATCAAAACAATATAACACATTTAAATAAATCAATTAAGAAAATGTTATCATTCAAATACGGGGAAACACATTATAAATCTAAAAACTTCAAAGAATATAATTTTTTTTATTTTATAACTAAATCGCTTTTACCGAAAATAAATCAGTATTTAAAAAACCCGTCCAAATTAGAATTGGGTGGGACTAAATAAAATCGTATAATTAAGTCGTCACAATGTACACTAAATACAGTTTGAAAATGGTATTAAACGCCGAAACAGCTGTCACAATAATAACAACTAAAAATACTTGCATTACTTAATAATAACATTATTAAATTTGATTTACATTAATTTAAAAAAAAAAATAGAGTTCTACGAATTAAACACAAAAACAATTAATACAATAAATGAAAAACTACTCATCTTGGTTGTATGCTTAGAAATACATAATGATTCCGTCGTTCTCACGAAAGTTGCTTGAAAAGTATCTTCATTCGTCTCTAGTGACCATCTTATAACATTCCCCAATTTGCGTATGCCATAGACCAATTGCCTTCTGCCTCTTGGGTCTGTGGTGTTGTAATCACACCACAAAATATATTATCACATTAAATCACTGAAAGTTATTCTGTCTCTAAATTTTTTTTGGTTTTAATATGAGCTTTGTCTACGTTTATCTGTTTTTAATCCGTATTTTGCATAAAATCGATTAATTATTCCGACGGCGTCTAGGCCGCCTCACATTCGTTAATGGTATGAGGTCAAACAACAATGGCAGGAGGAAAATCTCGTCTATGGAATGATATTATTTTAAGATGTGACGTATAAATGAAAATAAACAAAACATGATAATAAGAAGGAAAATAATTTAAACCAATGAAATGTACAGAAATAAACTTACCGAAAACGATGACAAAGGTCATTTTCACCGTTTTAATCTTTGCTCGGGGGATCAGACCCCTTGAGCTCGCTCGCCTCGAGTCGACATCATCTGAGGCTGTAAAACAGAATAAACCAAGATTACATTCAACCGTAAGTACTTTACGTATTGCGCTAAACAATTCATTCTAGAGAGGAAAACACGTTGCAAGTGCTGAAATCTTTGGCATCGTAGAGTCATCGCCAACAAGAAAATAATTATGTTATTTACGAGAAAATCTTTTAAGTTCTTAAGAAATTGACCGAAAATTATTCATGAAAGAACGTGTTGTGAAACGAATGAATTATAAGAAATTATTTACATTGGATGCGAAAATGATGTTTTGACGGGAAAAAGAAAATTAGAGAATTTTGCGAATTTTGAAGACCAAATTGAAAAACTTTTATTCAATTCCTGTTTTTTTTTAAACTTTTTTTTTGATGTTGCTCGTTATACGCGAGGAAAATTATTATTATTTTTCATTATAATAAGGAACTCCAGTGAATATACGTAGAATATAATTATACGTAGAATTAATAAATCGTTATTTAAAAGTGAATAACAAATCAAAGGATTGGTATTCACTGTGTGGCGTCATTATTATATATTCATACATTCCTGACGATGAAAGCATCGCTTTCGAAACATGTAGATATTAATGTATATTTATAAAGAGGTGAATACCAAGTATATTTTTAAATTCATTTATTAATAAATAATCCAGAGTGGAAGATACTTTCAGTATCGCCCTGGTGAAAGACCACCATTCAGAATTGAAACGTTGCTTGAAATGGCTTTTAGCCGTGTTTGGTGACCAGATCTGAATAGCCAGGTATTTACCCTTTTCCCCACCTTCCTCTCCCCTTCTCCTTCCCCTCCCCAATACCTTCAGCCTCACAACATTCCCCAATTGGGAATGCCATAGTCTCACTGGCTCCAGACGGTTAGGAGCAGTTTGGGACTCTTGTAAGGTATTCATATAAAAAAAAAAAATCATCTCATCCAAATACCTTGTTATTGGTACCATTGCATTTGGAACATCTGACGTCACGTGTGCATTCTGTTTTAGGATTAGTATGAAGATATCTATATTTCGATTTTGTTTTGTATTTTAAATATGTATTTTTTTAGCTTCACTGAAATTTAGAACAACGAAGAACTTAATTTGTGTGACTTTAAGCTCTATAATTGTTGTTCAATATAAAAAAACTATTATTAATAACAGAAATTAAAGTATTCATGAGTAAACCGATTGTCAATGTGGATAATTTTGATAAAGTACCATAATGCTCAATACTATTATTATTCTTCTAGTTAAAGTTTATAAAAGGGTACTATGAATAGAATATAAAATTATGTACGGTAAAGCTCATCCCTGTTTTGACATTTGACCTTATAACCTCAAAACCGACCGGCCACAGATTTGGAGCGTTTTGGCGGCCTTTGAAAAATTGATACTTTTATATTGAGAAATTTATTTTAACTATAAAAACTAACTTTACAAAAAAAATAAATTAAAAATGTACTGATATTTAAGTTTGAACGTCATTACTGATAACAAAATTGGACTGGAGTTCCTTATTAAGTGACTTTCATCCTCATCAGTAATTCAATACTACCCTCATAATTCAATGCGAACTTAGTTGAGAACAAAGAATAAGGAATTTGTCTTTATTTGTTAGCCCCGGACTTAAACGTAATTATTATTAACCGAGCACAAAGTAAATGTAACCATTGTAGTTTATTGTTTGTCCAAATATATTTAACCTTAATCTGAAGTACTCCTTATAATATGGCAGCACACATGTCACGATCCATAATGTAAGTAAACACAATGATAGCACAATACACTGTGTTGTTCAGAATACAGGCCACGGACCCTTGTATATTTAGTACAATATATATATGTATATATATTTTATCCTTTAAAAGCTTTTCACATACTCGTCACGTGTCGGTTTAAGAGTTAGAACGTAACGTACTTTTGACATATATATATATATACATTTTACGTATGACGGATATTTTTTTTATTTAAAAACGTAACGCCCGGAAACAGGCTCATAAATATTTAGGCAGGCTTTCGCGCGGAGAAGGATCGAAGCACGAAAGACTTATCACTATTGTCGACAGATTCCTGCGAAAGCGTAAAAAATATCCAACAGAATTGTAAATGTTAACGTGATCTCTCGGAATATAGATGTTGAACTACGATACAAGATTAAACATTTCAGGCCTCAAGACGATCTTAAAAAACAGCAAAATAAATCATCGGGCCGTTTCGCCCTGACCAGCAAAAACTTTGTGTATGTTTTTGAACGTTGAACATGTCAATAACATTTTTATCGAAAGGAAATATTTCTCATAAAAACATTATGTGAAATTTATAAATTCGTGTACGGTTCAGTGAAAATGTCAGAAGGAATGAATGGGCATCATAATAGTACACAGAACAAGGATTTCGTCGAAATCGGATGTTTGTGATCAGGTTTGATTCATAATAATTGTTTCTGCGAAACTTTATTTTTTGGAAAACCTTCATCACCACACCCGTCTCGCAAATCTAGGACATTATTTTTAAATATATTTAAAAACGTTGTTTTCTGATCTCTCCACATAAAAATGATTGTTTGTCTGTCTGTCTGTCCTCGATTTGCTCGAAAATCACTCGACCCGTTTCGCTGTTTGTTCAGTTTACAGTTTACAGTTTTCAGCTTACAGTTGTTGTTCTTATTATTGCCGTGAAGGTTTAAAGAGTAGTTTGAATGAAATCCAATATGTAAAACTGTTGATATAACGTTTTAAAATTAGTATGAAAAACGTTGAACCCGCAATGTTGTATTGAGGTTAGCACATAGATAACATATTCAAAAGAAGAAGGTTTGTTTGGGTAGATTATTTTCAAAATGGAAAACACAAGTATGTGTACCCACTTAAGAATTTTATTATTGGAATGAAATAAATTTTTCAAATATTCGTTGTTTAGAAGTAGTAATAGTACTAATGTAATATTATTTTCGCTGTCAAATCAATTATGGCACCCAAACGACAAGCGAGAATTCACAACTTCATAACTATTTCAACAAAAAAAAAATAGGAAGGAATTGTTAATTTTTAAACATTTGTAAGTATTCAAATTCATTTTCTTTGAAACTAATATTTTTTAGTGTAAATTATGGCGAGCCACAATGTTAATGCTTTTTACAAATATGTAATATTTTTATGTTTCGGTTATTATGCCATATGATAGGAATTACTATGGTATAAAGGTAGAACAATGTTTATTATTGAACTTTTTGGTCTATCGCTTCTGCAAACTATTTTTTAAAGTTTCATTTACCGTCTACGAAACCTTTCTTGGGCTAGTTAGTGTACCGATTATATTATATGTTATTTGTACTTTAATGTTAAGGGCCAGTACTCAAAATTACCTTAAACATTACTCTAATTCAAGTAATACTACAAATAATTTATCTGTAAATTCTATACGGGTAGTTAAGATACGTATCAATTTCAAAAAGACAACAATCCTCACACTGCAATCACATGTATCTAAATTCAATGAAATACGTACAACAGTATCTGAAAATAGGCGCAGTTTGAAAACCAGACAGGCAGGTTTGAACTAATATCTAATATTGGAAGTTAGCAGTCCACAATGGAGTGATATTACCGACCCTGACGTATGGCAGTGAAGCATGCAATTGGCAGAGGAAGGATGAAAGTAAACTGAATGCCGTAGAAATGAAATCTCTGAGGCGAATGTTGCAAAAATCATCTATGATCTTGTGAAAAATATTGGAATTCGTGAAGAATGCAAGGCTGATGTAAGCGTAATGAGTAAGTTTAAGAAACGAAAGCTTAGATGTTTTGGGCATGTAGAGCGAATGAACGAAGAAAGGAGTATACGAAGAATATATTATGCGAATGTGGATGAAAGAAGAAGCTGGCGACGTCCGAGGTAGACATTGTAATGGTCTAACCATCATCCTTTTCTTTTAATAGAACCCTGGAAAATATTTTTTTTTATATGCATAACTTTCATGCTAGAAAAGCTTAAGGGAGCGACATCTATCGACTTGTGGAGAGTTTGATTACAGTGAATTATAATCCAATAATTTTGATTCATAAAACTCGTTGCAACATAAAACCACGAGATGGCAGTGAGAAGAAGGTGTTCCCTCTTATAAATAAACATCACAGGATTGGGTGAAATCAACGAAAAAGTTACCAATCAAACGAGCGTTCTACATAAACAACAATTAGTGGTGACAGGACAAAGGAAATATTAATTATTTATGTGAATCGAAAGGGTTCAGATCAACGGCCTATAATATAAACATTTCACTAGCGGTCGAACAGGACGAGAAGAGGTCGTGAACTTTAAAGGAAACAATGGGAAATGCAGAGATGAATAACCATTGAAAATGGAAGTAGAAAGTAAAAATAATATGCAAAATGTTAATTACAAATAAAAAAACTACAAAGAAATGATTTATCTTGCACGGGGAAAGGCGTGTTTGCATTAGAATTTAGACAGAAAGACGTGTCATGTAAGGCTAAGCGGAAAAACAACGAATTAGAGAAAATAATTCAGAGAACAATAGCTTCAGCAGATGAAAAAGGGAAGAAACAAGAATTATACAGTATGGAAACTTCGGCAAACTTAAGAGGCGATTTAGGCGAGACTAATGTGAAATAGGAGTACAATTTTCTAATTTCAGGAACGTAGATAATTACAAGGGAGTGAAACTAGGCTGATTTTAGGTGATAAAAGGTATTAATTGAGTAGATTCGGGACATCAGATATTATGAAAATGTAGATGAGAAATGTATCAATCAATTATAAAATTTAAACTGAAGGAATTCAATAGAAATATTGAGATATATGGACTACTACTTTGAATATAGTTCGATACATTTAGGTAAAATTTTGAGGTTGTCAATGACTAATGTAAACAAGGCGACAAGAATTGTTTATCCAAGCGATCAGATGAACATGAAACTCGGGCAATAAAGAGATAAACGAACAATTAAAAATATACAGGGAAGATAGGAATATTTATTTAAGGAAAAGTAATAAAAAATAATGGGTTTTCGATTAACTCTGATTTATATCGGTTTTTTACAAAAGTAATGGTTATTACCCATAATAATGAGTAAGCTAATGTGATATTGAGTTAGAGTGGAATGGAGAAAGGGGAGTGGCCAGGAAAGAAGTGAACGGACTCATATCTACCAGGTTTGGGGTAGGTAAATCACAGGTAAAAACGCCAATAAATTAATACATAAAATTATTAAAGGTAGTGAAAAATCAATTAAGGATGATATCAATCGACCCGGATGAGAGTATAAGCAGACGATAGGTACATGCAAAAGGTGTAATACAGCTAGACCAGGAAGAAGCAGTGCAACACATTGAAAAATCATTCTGGAAAGGTATATTTATTAACTCAGGCAGGTGAGGTGGGGAAGAAATTATAAAGTGTTTACACCAATATTAGGATCAATTGAGAATTGCACGAAAATATGCGTTAATCGAATATTCACATGTTAGATCAGAGAAAAACCATGTTACCATCGGAAAATTCATAAATAAAAAGATATCGCATATCAAGATAACCAGGGACTAAGGGAATTTCTAAAATAAGGAACAGCAGGGCGATCTAGAGGAATGAACTAAATTCGATCCTGGCCGGAGTGAGGAAAAGTGATGGATTCAGAGGCGGGCCAGATTTTATCTAAATATTTACATTGAAGAATTACAGTCGAAATTAGTATTACTTACATATAGGTTTACGAGTTAATAGAGAACATAATTTAATGTAGGTATGGAATGGAGTTAAATCCTTTTGATTCTAAGCTAGGTATATAAGGCAATGTAATGAGGGAATATGGGATTAGTCGCGAATACGTCGGGCGAGAAAAAATTAAATTACGTGCTGGCCGATTTTAAGTAATTGTTTTGTTTTTGGACTTAGGAAGTTTCATTTGATTTGTTTCTTACAATTAAATAAAGTTTTAAATAAATTCTTTTAAATAGTTGTTGGATTGATTCAACGATAGTTTGATTTAATTCAATAATAGTTTGAAAAATATTGAAGTTAAAATTCATTATAATTAAGTTGATACTAAAAATTACTTCTGTGAATTAATTAAAATTGGTGGTTTTAAGTGAAATTATAATAATCGAAAGTGTTTATAAATAAAGTGTTTGAATCGAAGTCTTCTAAAATTCATTATATTTAAGTGAAGTGATATAAAAAAAGTGACCCAGTAAATAAAGTGTTTTGTGTTCGAATTAATATTGTATTGAAATAAATTCTCTTGTTGATCTAATACAATAATAGTTTCATAAATAGTGAAATTTCCTAAAAATTAATAATACTTAAATTACGTTAAAGATTCTAAAAGTTGTAATTAAATTAATTTTCTCAAAACTGTTAGAGCAATGTGATAATAATAATAATTTAATAAATATTGAAAATTTCTAAAAATTAATAAAGTTATTTGTTTAAAGATTTTTTAAAATTAGCTTCTGTGAATTAATTAAAATTGTTTAAATGAAATGTGATTTAATTCATATTTTGTGTTGAACTAAATTCATTACGAGTTTAAGAAAATTAAATATAATTGCGTTTAAAATAATTTAGTGAAAGTTTAAAAACAGCTGAGTCTTAGTTTCATATAATTCATTTTTAATACCTAGCGTGGGATTAATTTCGTCAAAGAAAAATAATAAAGCTCTAAAATATTACCCAGCGTTCGGTTTACGGATTTAATTAATAGTTAGTAAAGAGAATTACGTGAGTACAAAGAATAAAATAGGAAAATAAAACAACAAAAATTTAAATATTGTTTAATAATATCCGGATTGAGAGATCATTAAATTTGAAGAAATAGTACAAATCGGTAGATCAAGAATTGAAATTAGGAAACACTAGATTGTATTAAGTAAATATTTCTAACTTAGATTAAACATTCCAGGCAGGGAAGTTCAATATTTTCTGAATCTTCATATTGGCGTGTATAACCCGTCTGGAAAAATTATGAATTTGTCGGAATTCAGGTGAGTCAAATTAATATACAAGTTTTCAGGATCCCGGGGAAGGCGAGGATGGAGATATGAATTATATTTCTAATGATGTATAAGCGCACATATTATATGTATGTATATATATATATGATTATATTTACTGTTTAATATATAGGTCAATACTATACGACCGTTATCTATCATGAGTGAATGTTTTGTATACTTGATCAAAGCCGTTCTAATCAAATATTTGTGTTCAAGTACATTTTATGATACCCAGCAGGTACATCTTCCTTGATAAGATATTTTACGATAAACCTTTCCTTTCGCATTGAATTATAATTAAACTAGTACTATAGATAATTCAATTGTCTCACTCATTACCAGCACTTGACTTTTAAATATTCAAAAATACCTATTTTTTTTTCATAAATACATTTAAGTATTTATAAAAATTTCCGGTAGATACCTACCTGTATAATTGTCTTTATCGAGTAAATTCATAGTCAACAACTTCAGAACATCTTTTATAGGTATTTCACTGTGTAGTGAAATAACTTCAGCTAAAGACTTGGCCTTTACTAAGAGTATGTATGTGTGTATAGGTATATATATAAAGAAAGTGTATAATGTATCTATCAAATCTATATGGCCGTTATTTATTTTATGTTTATTTATATACAATGTTTAATATGTATATATATATAAAACCAATTATTATATTTATGTATATCTCCTATAAAAACAATTTATTTTATTAATATATACATTTTCCTAACATATAAATTCAAAACTAACGTTACTAAAATTACCAACAACCCAAACGATTTTATTAATTCAAAGATCGTTATCATTCTAAAACAAACCAATGAATCCTAATTGTTATGCTTCCTGACGGGGGTCTCTGACACTTAATAACTGTCGCATATCTCAATGACACACTTCCTCGACTGTTATTAAAACTAGGTCAACATTCCAAACCACACCCTTCTTTTATCGAAGTATGTAGGTACGTATAAGTATGTATATATATATTCGAATTTCAGTACATCTTACGAAGAATAAGTACCTTAACAAACGTCGACATTTAATTGAAAAATAACTATCATCTTTTGCGATGAATTATCATCTTTTAGAAATCACGTATTTGTAGTTTACGTACATACATAATTTTATAGCGCCATTTTCATAGAAAGATTCAATTCAAAGGCGCTCCACACCCGTTCGAACATATTGATGAATTCAACAGAACAAACAAAAACCCACATTATTAAAAATATCAAAATAAGCATAATCATTCGTCGACAATACGTTCCCAAGTTATGTTATAAAATTAATTTTATCTTCGACTTAGGTTTTCAAGGTTCAGGCCTTGCAAATTTTGGGCTTTGGAGTCCTACCTTTTCTCCAAACAAAAATCAATCTACAGTTAAATTCAAACTACAAGAGATAGCAGGGTCTCATTAAACCAACCTGTCAACCAAACCAAAAAGTAATATATCATGTATATTGTATTATCACTTTTACGTATATTCTTATGTAATATGTCTGAATATCTGGCACAGATTCACGACCTGTGTTGGAGATGTCAGATCCACAATTTTCTGGGAAAACTGGAGTATTGTGGATTATAAAAACTCGTATTGTTTATATATATTTATAATTTGTACCTATCGATTGGGCAGAAATAATTGCTGATTTAAGCGTGGTTATCTCTGAACTTTTGATGCGAGGGACGGCCTTTCAACCCGGACTTTGCAAAAATTCGCAAGTATATAATGTTGTTTGACGAGGGGACGGAACCGGTTTGATCTCCTTTAAATGTAACTGTCTGGAGGACGGGAATTCGGAGGGTCTCGGACCCATGGATAAGGAAGGTGCTCTTTCCGTCGCAGTACAGGGGATGACCAATAGCGCACGAACTAAAAGAAGAGGTTACGTATACCGTTTGGTCAGGCTGTGCGTCTGTGAGGAAGGGGTTACCAACCGGAAACGTGGCCATCCGAGTACTTTAGGGGTTGGTCTGGAGCCGAATTGCAGCAAAACAAACCGTATTCGATCTCTCGTCATAACAAAAGCTGTGTAAACTAAAACCTAATCATGTAATTTTCCCAAATTTAGGAGAGGATGGAGATGGCACCAAAACAAGTAAAACTGTACCTTTTAACCATGAAATTCATTGAAACTAACCCATGTCGAATAACACTTAGTACGATGAGGAAAGGCGATAATACTGTGATCATTACATTTATGTATACCAAATTTAAAATTGAAACTACGTCGTATTATATAGATCAGGAATAGTGCAATTAGTATAGCCCAGAAGCTAAGTTTTCCCATTAAAACTCACAATAGAAGAAAATAGAAAATTTATCGGTAAAAATAGGAAAATGCTAGTCTTCCTATAGGAAATTAACGTAGATTGCATAGTAGGATAATAATAGAGAGTTCAAAACATTAAAGTCTAAGATAGGAGTAATATTAGGAATATGAATTCTGTCAATGGTATGCGAGAGTCTGCCTACGCTACAAAGAATAGGGGTTACCACAAATAAGGCCTTGTTTTTTCCAATAGTCTGAAACAAAAAAACAACACAACGTAGACTCGCGAAAAGCTTGGCAAAATTGACCACATTGGAGTGCAAAAATACCGTGAAAATTAAGAAAATCGGAAACACTCGAATGTTAGCATAGGGCTAGACGTTACACTCTGGCCAA
>JAHDVE020008028.1:0-28735 GCA_022606495.2 Halesus radiatus | reverse complement strand
CAATCGAATTTCCATGCTCAAAATTTTCAGACATCTGATTCTGTATCTCTGTAAAGTTCGCGGTAAAAATTTGATTTCATCCGCGAGCCCAGAAGTTAATTTAGGATTAAATGGTCTGTATCTGAACACCTCCCCTGAAGAACTAAATCAAAAAATCAACTTCATTCCTAAAGCTGCTCCTATCAAATTCGATAAAAAGGAGTGAATTATGTATCAATCTAACTGCATGATTCCCATAACGGATTCCAACATTCCTCGGTTGCATTTTTATAATACTCATATTACTTTAAAAAAAAAAATCAAATTCTGAACCAGAAACTTAACAGAAGAGTCATAAAACAACTCCTTTTTTGCTAAATTTACCCTCATAGCGCGAGTATGTCAAAATATTTAACTAATAAAGTTAAAACAAACCGCTAATGCTCGGAAGAACGTACTAATACGTCTGTGAACAAACAATGAACTTTACACGAGTACAAGAGGCCTGTGAATAAAGTTTTTGTAAGAAATATATTGATAAACTTAACAGTTAACTAGATAACATAGTTGTATAACTTTAATAAACCAGAGTCAAAAACTCAACGATAAGAATGCATAACACTTCCGAAAGGCTCGATGACGAATTCATGTAAAAGCCACTTGTCAATACAGAATGATAGTTATAGTTAGCTAAACTAATCCTTATTGAACCACTATCGCGAAGTACATAATCTTACTTAAAAATATTTACTGTAGGATAATACGTTCCTATTATTCATAAAACTGGTGAGGTCAATATAGGACAACGTTTTTGACAGCCTAAAGAGGAAGAGAAAGTCAAGAAAAGAAGTTTGAGGAAATTTTTTTAACTTGCCTAAAAAAAATTAATTTTTGCTAAATTCTCCTATTAAAATATAAGCTTCAAAGAAAACCTCTTCGGTCGATTATACCCCGAAATAAATACACAATTACTTTTTTTAAACAAATAATAGATATCCTTTTCATAGACTTACTTCATTAGCGCCTATGATCAAGTAGATAGAAAATATTTTGAAAAGCCGAACAAGAAGAATAATCTATATTATCAGAAATAGTTGCTTGAATTTCCCTTCCAATAGGGATGAACTCAGTTTTGAGTTCGAATCTCAAAAGACATAATTTGTAACTTAACCGCCAAGTTTACATAAAACTCGAACTGATAATTTAGCCTATATCTTTGTCTCGGTTTAAAGATTATCATATCAGGAAATGTCTTTATAATAACGACCTATCTAAATAAAGAATTGCAAAATTTGCAATTCGAAAATAAATGAATGCAGTAAATAATAAAATGTACTGTCAACTAATTATAATCACAAATAAAAATAAATCAAACAATATATAGCAAATTAACTTCAAGATCATAATCCTAACAAGGTTTTTTTTTGCTAAATAATTTCTAGTTGTTTAGCTAGCATATACTCTTCCTTAACCAGTAATTGTTTAATGTTTATAAGTTCACACATTTCTCTTCTAATCGAAAATTTCCTATCTTTATTTATTTGTTTCTTCATTTAAGCTGTATTATTTCTAAATTCAGCATCAATTGCATCAGATTGCTGCTACAATCTATATTCGGCATCAATTTCATCGGATTGATGCTAAAACAAAGCATATTTGGCGTCAAATATATTGTATTGCTACTATAACAATATATATTCAGCATCAATTGCATTGTGTTTATGCTGCACTTCACGTAACCTTGCTTGCAGTTTAGCTTGCTGTTGATCGAGAACTTCTACTACTAACATAATTTCTCAACTTGTTTTGACCTGTTACTGCCCATTTTTAATATCGTTTGGACAAACATTATTTAATGTGGTATATTTTTAAGACACATAACTCAAATATGCATTTCATCTAAAAATACCTGCTTTGTTCCCTTTGTTTGGCATTCCGAACATTACGCGTTTCCGAGTTTCCGCTACAGTGTATCTCAAATTAAAAAACTTAGAATAAATTTGCATCAATCGAACGAGGGAGTTCTTTTTGTAGTTATCGCAGACCTCGCTCCGAAAAACAACTGATTGTTGTCCACTTTCCCCAACACCTCTCGTATGCTGGTGGTGCCTTCCTGGAGACCGAGTTCCTCCAACAGCCTTTCGCTCCCGTAATACAATGGCGTGTTTCTGTCACAATCCAGTTTGTTAAGGTCTCCCCCGAAGTCCATCAGCTTTATTATCATTTGCGGATCACCCTTCTGGAAGCCCCCCCAGTGGACAGTGGACTGGCCGTGAAGTGTCTCTGGCTTGTTTTTGTCTACTCAGCTTTCCTGAAAAAAAAGGTTAAAAGAAATGCAGAGCTCATCCAAAATCATTTTCTTAAAGGAATTATCCAAAGCAAACTTGAGAAAATTTATCTTTATTACGTAGGCTTCAATATACTGTCTTCTAAAATCCCATCAGATATTAAAAAAACACAGTACACATGATACCAGTGTTTCAGATATTAAGGCTGATGAAACATGAAATAGACTGTTTTCAGAAACTCCCAGATGACCAGCCAACTCGCGTTCCTCTTTACATCCTCCACAGCGTCCAAACGAACAGTACGGCTTTACTTTTCTCGAACAAGTCGCAGCAGACTCGGAATGTTCCGTTGAACATCTTCTCCACATTTACCAAAATCGTCAATAACACAGACATGAGAGTCAGAGACAGTATCAAAATCTGGAAAAAATAAGTCGAGGAAAGTCGTCGAGTCAATCAGTGGCTCGAAAAGGCAGCACGCAGACTCGCCCTCACTTCTGCCATCGGGGTCCAGAAGTCAGTGTAGAGGCTTAAAGAGCATCTGCACCTCGAAAGTAGCCTTGGAGCCAAGAATGACTGCAACTTTGTCGACAACAGCCTTGGGTTAAATGCGATAAACTCGTAAAATTGAAGAAACTTCACGAATGGTCGCAAGTATTACGAGTTTATCATGGGAAACTGTTTCTGGTCGATCGAGCAGGCCGGCAAAGTAACTACCCCTGACGAATGAAGGCAGACATGATTTATGCTGCTTGATTTACCAGACAGAAGGGAGACCTCGCAGCCTTATTGGAAAGCAAACTGCGAGCAGTACAGCATATCCGCATTCATTTCTCGAAAAGTACAGACAAAACCAAGTCAAATGTTTTCCGGAAGCTGAGTTCGGAATCCATGTCGTCGCGCTCACTGAATAAATTAGAATGTGAGCAGGATACGAGTTGTTCAGGAGAAAAGCACGAGCACCACCACATACTGTTGTAGAGGACTGAGGCTCTAGTTTTGGAGGCAGAGACCTATTGCCAGGATATCGGCCAACTGGAGAAGAATCTGGAAGACGCGACCACAAACTCGAGGAATATGAGCCTGAAGTTAAAGGGTCACGCAGCTGAGAAGCTTGTGCACACAACCCAGAAGATGGTGTAGCCATAGTACTCAGTGAGTCGGTTTGGGACGCTTTTGAAGAGGGAAGTTTTCGATGTCATTAGAACCTACGAATATGTTGATAGTTTATGAAATTGAATATTATTTTATAAATATTTTTCTATCATTCTCCAAATTTTTACTTAAGCAGAAAAAACGTTTGTTAATAAAATATCGCTAATAAGATTAATAATAAATAATGTTTTTTGGGATAACGCAGATAATTCATATAAGATTTAATCTTAATATGCTGGCTTTAGTGATGGAAAAATATTTAACGTAAAATTAGGGAATACTAAGGGTAAATTTTGCCTAACATTAAGCGAATAGTTTTATAAAATCTATTTTTTTAAATAACTTGTTGACGATTATATTTTGTCACCCACCTTCTGTATGAATCAGAACCCAATAAAAGAGTATCGATTTATACTTTTTTAAACTAATAAAACAGTTGGAAATATATTCATTGCTAAAAATAACTCGATAACAATAAAAATATATCAGAATATGTTCTTTTCCTTTTCTTCACCAATTCTTATAGAGATAGTAAACACCTCCTATGACCATCACAACTCCTACTACGACTGCTATAGCAGGACAAAGCAGAGATGCAGCCTCGGCGGCAGTACCAATGTATAATGCTCCACTAACAACCATTTCAGCGCCAAGAACAGTAATCTACGCTGCAATAATTTTATTCGCATACTTTAAAATAAAATTTGTCAATCTGACCAAATAATTTTATTTTTCTTTATTACTCGCTTATTGATTAGCGTTAATATGAGCCAGATGATTAATACATTACTCTTTTTTGTCTTCAATTTTCTGTTGTTCCTTGACTAATTATACTTTTTATTAAAGACAGCTAGTCAGTTCAACTAATTTCTCCGAATTGTTCTTGGATTTTTAAAGTTATTTTTTTTAATCTCTTACGGTTCGCTTTCTTCTTTTGCATTATTTATTAATCTTATTTGTCTAACTGTTGCATTTTTGCTTTAACATTTTCCAAATCTCTTTCATTTTCTAGGTCAATATTTTTTCGTTGTTACGCTTATGAAAGAAGCTGTAAATATTATTGTGATTATTGGTCTGATTTTGATGGTTTGTTTTCCATATTTTGTTTTTTCAGCCTTTACTTCACTATTTGGTTTAAAAAAATATCTATTTTTGTAAGATTATGATCTTGGTGCTAGAAGCCCACATATTTTAATGGAGATTTTTATTGTTAAAATCTATGGAAAGATAATATAAACGTGATTTAAGATTCATTTTTTTTCTAATTTCCGACATTTGGTTTAATTTTATTTTCGAGAATATTTTATTATATTGTTAGAATGTAAAAAAATAAAAAATGTGTATTTTGTTTGAATATCCATCGTATCACAAAATGTTCTAATTTCCGATATAAAGTATTTTTCAATAATTATTTAATTAAATAAGGATTGTCTGACTGTTCTCCCTCGCCAATAAATATGGTTTCTGCATTGCGAGAGGGTACTGTTCTTAACAGGCATATTCCACGACAAAAGTCTGTATCTACATATAATTAAATTTTCTGTTTATTGAACATTGGACATTCTCAACATATATACACATAATCTACACCAGGGGACTAAACTAAAAAATAGTGGATCTTTATATCAAACACATTTGGCCTTATATCGAGGTCCTAGTTTCTACAGTTTTTGTTTCAATTAATTCACATTAACAATCAACATATAAAATAAGTAAAATTCAAATATTTTAATTATTTTGCCGAAAGAGATGTTGTGGTTAGTCTCAAAGATGAATGGGTTCAAAGTTTTTTAATGTGGGGAAAGATCTAAAAGAAAGAAAACAGAGAAAGGAAATATCATGTAGTCTACCATCCGTGTAACCATCGCCTCATTTGCTTAGTCTATAAGAAACCGCAATACAACATCTGCCGAAAGGACATCACCATTATCTTTCCAGTCTCTTTTTAAAAGAGAATTTAAAACAAGTCTAAAGAGCAATCTCTCAACTTTTTTTTTTCCCAAAATTGAAAGATTTTTAATATGGATTGTAGAGTATATCCACAAGAATATTCCAAACAATGAAAGTAATGACACTTATGGCAACTGAAACGTTTTTTATGGTTCGCCAATTATGGCCTTTAAACACTATCCGAATGACTTTGCCTATCTACTTAAGTTGAAATCTATAATTATTCTTGTATGTAGGGATATTATGATCTTCATAATATTTCTCTTGTAGAATATATAGCGATTTTGAACCTTAAGATATGAAGAACCGAGTGTGATATTAAACATAGCCTATTGATAAGGAGAAATGTCTGAAGGAAAAGACCCAGCATTTCGTGAAAGATAGAGATTCACAGAGTGAAGGTGGACTTCCTTGACTTTAAAAATACCGTAACATAAATGTAGAATTAACAACATAATAAAAATATTAGATATATAATAAGATGAAACATTAGGAATCTAAAATAATGCTGATATTGTTATTTATTGTTTTTCTCAAAGACACTTATTTATAACTTGCATTCGAAAAATATATTGATTGAAAAGTTTAATCAAATTTTCTTGAATCAAATAAAATCATAAATCAAGTTGGTGCGAACTGGATGCCTCCCCTCCCAAGTACGCAAATTCCTCCAACTGCAATTCCGCTGATAATAAGAGGCGCCATAGGTGTGTTTATTAAAATGAACTACGCTACCCAAATCGTGAAAGTTACAACTCCAATACATGCACCGACAACTAATAATCCTACGATGACTACTCCACACGCCAACAAAAAAATCACAAATAGTTAGAAAAGTTGTGTGAACCTGATAGAAATGTCCTCGACGAGTCCAGTTTGCTCCTTGAGTTTCTTTAACATTTCCTGCCGTTATGCTTTAATTTTTTTCAGGTTTTCTTTCAGAGTTTTTTATTGTTGGATTAACTTCTCAATATTTTCTACGTAACTCTCACTAACCTGTTTAACCTTCGGTTTTATTTAATCTGGTTTTTTTACTAAGTTATTCACTATCAATGCGGCTTATTTTTATAGATTGTTTCCCATTTGGATTGGTTGTCGTTATCTCTTGTGACAAAATATTTTAACTTTTTTATGAATGTGTTGATTCAGCTATTGATGTTTATAGATTATTATTATTTGATTAACAAAACTTAATCCAGTATTTAAATAAGTTTATAGTTGAGATAGATAAAATATTATTAAATGATTGGCTAAAAATACAGTTTTAGTGATAATTAAAAATATTATTTTATTATTTCCGATTTGAATACTTAAGCATTTATGATTCTTTTGAATTAATAGGGTAATAATAATGCCTACAATAACTATCAAAGACATCCTACTATTTAATTATTATTTGAGAAATAATATTTTTAATTATAGTCCTTAAATCTTATCCTAACTAACATAAACGATCCACGAACATTTTATGTCATAATAGTTGAATGCATTGTAAGTAGTCCTGCCCATAATAGTCTGAATATATTCCCTGCTTAAAATTTGTATTTTCAGGAGCTTGTCATATTGACTTTTTTCCTCATTTTTTTTTTTTTTTATAATATAAGTTATACAAGTTTGTTTAATTTTTATGAATAAATGTTTTTTATCATGTCTAATACATTATGACTTAGCTTACTCTTTTTGAGTAGTATAAGTCAAGAGGTAAGTCCACATCTAGTGAAAGATAGGGATAGGCCTCGAGTCTTGCTTAGTCTTAATACGATATTTGGAATTGTATTCTCATACTGCTATTTTAAATATATATCTCGCCCAAAAAATACAGCAATAACAATGAATATATTCTCTCGATACATGAGGGAAATCAATTCTTCGCCTTTTGATAAATATAATAAGTTCCTCCAACGACCATGATAGTTCCTATTATAATTCCTGCTGATGACAGACAAAATAAACCTTTACTTGCAAAAATGCTGTTTTGCAAATGGTGACAACGCCCGAGCTTAGCGCCAAACCACTAAGAGACACTATTTCCGAAAACCCTTCCATAGTTGTCAGACCACCTACCACAGCCACAGCCAGAGCTATTCCTTATTTTTTCATAAAATGTTCAAATTTGACCAATAGTTTTTATTTCTGTTCATTATTCAATTATTGAATAGCGTTGATGCGAACCTGATTATTAATGCATTGTTCTCTTTTTTCTTCTATTTACTGTGCTTTCTTGATTGATTGTCCTCTTTCTAAAACATATTTAGACAGTATATCTGATTTCTGCGAATCGTTGTTGGATTTTTACAAAGTTTCTTTGTATCTGATAAGATTTGCTGACTTTTTCTAATTTAATTATTTTTCTTATTTGTCTAATTGTTCCATTTTTTTCCGATTATTTTCATTATCTCTTTCAATTTCTAGGTCAGTATTTTTCGTTTTTTATGCTTATGAAAGCATCTGTAAGTATTATTGCGATTATTGATCCGATTTTTGACCTATCTTTTCCATATTTTGTTGTTTACAGCCTTTTAAAAAAATAGATTTTCGTAAGATTATAATATTTATACTTGAAAGCTTACAGATTTTAATGGATATTTTTATTGTTAGATAAATGTGAAGGTAATATAAACGTGGTTTGTTTTTCTAATTTCCGATATTTGGTAACCATTTTTTATAAGCAATTTATAAATTCAGTAGGCATGTAAAAAATGAAGCTGCATTTTACTGAAATATTTGATCAAAATTGTGCTAATCTTTTATACAAAGTATTTGTTAGCAATAACTCTCTCTCGCCAGTAAATCTGGTTCTGTATTGCGAGAGGATTCTATGTTCATTAACATACTCCAGGACAGAAATTAAGGTATAGCGATAATTCAATTCTGCCTAGTGCATTTACGTAAAAATACATCGTGTAAATCAGGGTCCCACTAACTTCCCACACAATTGTGCTGAGTATAGGCCAGAGTTGATTCTTATAATTTTGTGTGTGGCTTGAATTAATTGATGTTTATAATGACACGGAATAAACAAGCACCATTTAGGAAATCACCTTCAAAGAGCCTTGTGAAAATCTGAACTTATAAAGAATATTAACATCATGGACTGCATACCTTCCAAGTTTTCTTATTTTATTGGAGAAATACATCGGAAGGAAAGGAAACAGGTTAGGAAATATCACGCAGCATGTCATCAGTGTAGCCGCCTCATTTCCTTGGCCTACAAGAAAACGCAATACAATAGCTGCCGAAAGGACATCACCACTGCCCAGAGACTCATCTTTCAAGTCTATTTTTAAAGACTATACCAAACCTCAGAATATTGATTTTTTATATTTCTTTTGCTGTTTAATTTTTAGATACAAGTTTTCCAATTCATTGCATTGAATACTAATTCAGTGATTGATATTAACAAATGATTGTTTTTGCATTGCTATTTTTAATTTATAGTTTATAATCCATTTATCTAAACTAGTGTTCATTTCAGATATGTAAACCAATAAACAGAGATAGAATTTGATGAATTTATTTATTCATAACACACCTAATTGAATAGTTTAGTAAAGTTATCCAAATAATTGATAAGTCCAGTTCAGATCAAAGATGGAACTACCTTTGACTCGTGAATCAAGTTTCTGTATGACGAGATAAGTTATTTTCAGGACTAATATAATATCATATTATAAAATCAAGTAAAAAAACTGTGGTAAACAAATATAAAAAACCAGAAAATATAATGTAAGTCCTTCTGTCAGTGAAAATTAAAATATTTTTTTTCCCTACTTTATACAAGATTTTCAAAATCAGGCCAACACTTTTTTATTTTTATCTTTCTGAAATTAGGTTATTACTACAAAAATTCAAAAGAAAAACAAAAGGATTTTTTTACCATTTAACCTGATATTGAACACTTAGTATAAAGTAGGAAAAAATGAAATATTTTAACTTTCAATATGTCTGTGCAAACCCCACTGACAGAAGGTCGAGGTATTCAAAGGAGCTACCGATGCTATAATTTATTTTATGTTTTTTACTGCTCGATTATATAATCTATTAATTATATTAATCCTTATTTGTATATGATCTCAATATTTCCAGAAAAAAACAATGATTTGGTTGTATTCATTCACATTTGATAGCTTAAAATGCTAACAACAAATAACTTGACAACAGAAATCCAACCTAAATATATTTTCTCATTAGTATTCTTGCGCTTCGAAGACTTTTGAGCATGGAGTTTTTACTTCAGTCCTTGAAGTCATCACTTTAATTGTTATATATATATATTTTACAAACAACTAAAATACTCTGATAAATCTTGAAATTATGCAAACATTTTGAAATCCTACAAAACAAACGAAATCCGTCAAGATAACATATACAAAGCTCCACCTACAAGCATGCAAGTTCCGGAAACTGCAAGTGCACCGACCATTATGGGTGTACTAAAAGTAGCAATAAGTGCTGCACCAATCGTTAATTGCACTTGTCCCAGACAGGCACCAAGAGCCATAAAGCCCCCACCGATTCCTGCCCCTACTCCCAGGACTGTCCCAAACGTCAACATAATTTTAGCAATTCTTTACAAGAGAGCGACTTTTCTTTTTAAAATACTTCCCAGTTTCTCATTTAGTTTATTGGCTTCCGCAGTAACTGATATTTTCTTTTACAAAAGTTCAATACTTTGCTTTTCTTTCTATTTATATGCTTCATTTCTATCCATTTGTTTCTTCATTTAAGCCCGGCAGTTATTAAATGCAGCATCTATTTCATCTGATTGCTCTGTCACTTCAGTGAACTCTGTCTACGCTTGGGCTTGCTAATCAGTGATAGCTTTTAGCAAAAAATTCTGTTTTTAAAGTTATCTTTGTGGAGTTGATTTGTTTCCCATTTTTTCAATATCGTTTTTAAGCAAAAACAACTTTATTTATTTATTTTGTTTATTATTTTGAATGGATGTGGTTCATAACAAAAGAATAAAATATTTATTTGCTATGCAGTTTAAAAACTCAAATGATATCAGGAGAAAAGAATATAATGATGTAAATATGTAGTTTTATATTATTATATCTTGTTAAAAATAAGAACTGTTAATTTGTAGATTTAAAAATACAAACAAATATTGTCTCAATAAATATCATATTTCATATTTAAAAATGGAAAACAACAAATCTGAAAAAATCCGAAACAATCATTCAACTAGAATGTTTAATTGAAAATAACGACCATTTTAACAAAATATACCATGAGTCACTACTCATTCGATATACGAATAAGTTTGTTTATCAAATATATTTTAATATGATCTGTTTACAATATAGATCAGAAATATTTATCTCTCAATAAAAAAGTGCAGTCCCATAGGGCATATATACTATTTCGTTGTTCTGATTTTGGTATTGTGAACATTATATTCTTATATTAAAAAAAAAAAAAAAAAAAGTAATACAATTTATAATCCAAGACTTAGCTAAAGTGTATCTCAAATTATAAAAACTTCGAATAAATTCGCATCAGTTGAATGAGGGAATGCTTTTCATTTGACTATTTTAAGAGCACATTATCTATTGATGCTTTATTTTTTATTATTTTTGAAACTAATAAAACAGCTGGAAATAACTTTATTGCTTAAAATAACTCTATAACAATAAAAAATATATCAGAATCTGTTCTTTTCTTTTCTTTATCAATTATAGATATAGTTAACGTATTCTTAGGCCAATGCAGTTCCTGCTAGGATTGGTCCAACAAGCCACAATAGAGGTGTTTGCGCGGCAGTATCAATACCAATGTATTTTGAATTTAATAGGGCTTGCTTTTATTTTTATATGACCTATTTCGTCTTTTGTTACTGTTCCAGGGCAATTGTCGTGCCAACTGCTATTTTATCTTTTAATTTGATAGTATTTTATGATGCTTCTTGAATTAAATTCGGCAATTGGCTTATAGTTTCATCTGATATCTGACTCTTATTTTATAATTTTTCGATTAACTGTTTCATTTTTATATCAAGTTCTGAGTTTTACAGATCAAGTTCTTAGTATTTCTGCTTAAATTATTGTTATTTTTTGAGGACTTATGCTAATCGATTTTGTACGACCGAGAATTGCTTTTTATTTTCTACGTCTCTCTTTCCCAATCTTTAGTTTTCCTATCTAATTGATTGAAATTATTATTTTTATTAATTTGATTGTTGATTTGTGTTAATGTGGTTTCCCATTTTGATTCTGATTATTTGGAATTTGAATGTTCAATCAAGGATCTAAAAGATATCTTTAGAATTATAACATTGATGCTCGAAGACTTACAGATTTTAATGAATATTTTCTTTGTTAAAATAATTTTATAGGAAGGTAGTATAAACATGATTTTAATATTTTTTTTTTTTTTTTTCTAATTTCCGATATTTGCTTTTTATCTTTATCCAACTGTAAGTAATTATTTTTATTAAGTAATTGGAATGTAAATGATATATATAAATATGTATGGATGGATGTTTGAATCAAACACATTTGGGCTGAGAATCGGTGTCCTAGTTTCCGAAGGCGAAGGCTATGTTGGTAAGTCTCAAAGATTGATGGATGGTTCAAAATGTTTTTTACTGTAAAAATATCTCTAAAGGAAAGAAAATATCATGTAGCCTGTCATCCGTGTAACCACCTCATTTCCTCAGCCTACAAGAAACCCCAATACAATACAATAGCGACCGAAAGGACATCACCATTCCCAGAGACTCATCTTTCAAGTCAGTTTTTAAAGACTGTACCTAACCCGCTAAAAAACAAGTCAAAAGAGCAATCTCTCAACTTTCTTTTGCAAGATTGAAATATTTTAATATTTTAATTAGAGAATACGACATACCACCCCGTCCATCTCAATCTAGAAGACTCTGTCCAAACTCTATTTTTGTACTTTGTAAAGTTGGCAAAACCTCCATGACCCCCATTGAAAGTACTTGCGTCCTTTCTGTTTTTTGTTGAGTGGAATCCGAACAGATGATTTCAAAAACACTCGAGAATTTTCAATGTTCAGTGGTCTAATAAGTTTATGTTAATCTTGTTGTAACAATATGATTCGCATGATACTGATAGAATAGTGAGTTCGAACTCTAAACGACATAATCTGTAATGGTTTCTGCAAGTTCATATAAAACTCGAACTGATAACTTAATAGTATTTCGTGAAAGATCGGGATGGTTACGAGTATCGGCATGAAGGTTACCATATCGATCGCAATTTTTTTTTTTTTTTTAACAAATACTCTAACTAAACATGCCTACGAATAAGCAATTGCAAAAGTTGTAATTAAAAAATATATCGATGCAGTAATTCAGGAATAAATCAAAATAATGCAAAGTAAATGATCATCAGCAGCACAATCCCAACTAAAAATGCAACTCCCAGTACAATAAGGCCGATAAGGACTATGATGCTGTATCTAACTAAAATATCCACGATTAATACTCTTATAATTTGAATGTATAGTAATCCAACGTCTCTATTTTGTTATTCGATAGGCTTTTCTTATTGTTTCACTGGTAGGTTTAATCGTCGGGATGATTGGTCTGACCGTGATTGTTTATTCCCCATTTCAGAGGTTGATTTTTTGTATTTCTTTGCTGTTTAATCTTCAGATACAAGTTTCCCAGTAAATTTTATATTGACTATATACTAAATTAAATGATGAATATTAATAAATGATTATGATTTATGATTGCATTGTTTATGCTATTTTTAATTTAAAGTTAATAATAAATCCAACTTATATCTAAACAAGTATGAAAATAATTATGTGAAAAATTAATGGGGGCCAATAATTACAATTCTAAACGTCCATATTTTATGTTTAATTTCAGATATGTAGACCAATAAACAGAGATGATGTATTTATTGCTTCATAAAATAACACATTATTCGAATAGTGCTTTTTTTTACCCCTTCTAGAAAAGACTATGACAATTAAATCATAATTAAAATGCAAATAAGTTGAAGTTGTGATCACTTGAAAAAATTATATAATTTTAGATGTCTTTTTTAAATAATTAAATATATTTTTTTTTAACATATTCGAATATTTAAAAATCAAAAAAAACAAAACTGTATCTATCAAGATATCATATATAAAGTTTCGCCTACAAGCATGCAAGTTCCGAAAACTACAAATGCACCGACTATTACGGGTGAACTAAATGTAACAAGAACTATTGCGCAGTTGTCCCAGACAGGTACCAATTATCATTAAACCTCCAGCGATTCCTGCACCTACTCCCACCCCATTTTTTTCAAATATCGTTTTTAAGCAAAAACACAATTGTATTGATTTATTTTATTTTATTTATTATTTTAAATAGATGTGGTATTAGAGCTTTAAAACGAAATAATACTGGAAAACAATACAATAAAGTAAATATCCCTTTTGCCTTATGTTTTTTTATAAGAAATAATATAGATTATAAAATATTGTCTCAATAAATATCATAGTTTAATTTATATTATCCGAAATAATAATTCAAATTATAATGTTTAATGAAATGGATTTTTATGAATCTTTGCACATATATGTGTCGACTACACTAACAAAATATATATCGTTGGTCGTTTCACATTTAATCTACGAATGAGTTTGTCGATCAAACATTTTTTTAACATATATGAAATGTTTACAACATTGAACCCAAATACTCCTTTCAAAATAATAGAAGCTTGCAGTCTCGTAGTGTATTTAAACTATCCCTTCGTTTGAAATTAATATATCTAAACATTACATGTTTGTATTTTAAAATATTATAAGTTCAAAGTTTCTAAAAATACGTTCCATTTTCCAAGTCACAGCAAAAGTATGTCGCAAATTATAAAAAAACTTATAATAAATTTGCATCAGTCGAATGAGGGAATGCTTTTTGTAGTTATCGCAGACCTCGCTCCGAAAAACAACTGATTGTTGTCCACCTTCCCCTGCTCCCCTCGGATGCTGGTGGTGCCTTCCTGGAGACCGAGTTCCTCCAATAACCTTTCGCTCCCGTAATACAATGGTGTGTTTCTATCACTATCCAGTTTGTTCAGGTCTCCCCCGAAGTCCATCAGCTTTATTATCATTTGTGAATCACCCTTCTGGAAGCCCCAATGGACAGTGGACTGGCCGTGAAGTGTCTCTGGCTTGTTTGGGTCAGCCCCGCCTTCGAGGAGCATTTTAGCGATGTCGTGGCTATTGTTTTTAACTACCCAGTGAAGAGCAGTTTTCCCATTCACGAGCGTATTCAACTCCTTGGGAGTAAAAATGAATCCTGATCTTAAGAGTCTATCGAGGAGTCCGTTTTTACAGCACAAGAAAAGAGTATCCAGCTTTGTTTGGAGCTTTACTTGCCTATTGTAACGCTGTTCGAGTTATTATTGGGACACTTTGGTTCCATTATGGGAGAAGTAAGTGTATGATTTGCTTCGGGCATGGTGATGGGGTGCTGCAGGCTTGACAGAGTTTTAGTGTGAGTTTTTACTGATTTGCGAAGGGCCTTGAGCCATACTGGACTCATAGTTGTTATTATTGCCTTTACTAGTCATGGTGGGAGCTCTGCTTCTGTTTGTGTTTTGGTTGGTATTCGGGGTTGGTTCGACTGCAATTTCCACCTGTGGCCTAATATACGGATTGAATATCGCTGTAATGTGCTTGTCCACCTTTTTTAGTCTCTTAACCACATACTGGTAAACTATCCTTCTGTTATAGGGGTAGATGTATTTGAGCCTTCCTAGTATCTCTTGAAACTATAAATCCATCTTGTGTTTGTGGGCTTTGATTATCTCCTTGAATCGCCTGGTTGCCACGGCTCTTTTCCAGCAGGCTTGAATATATATCACCATCTTGAGACAGGTCTTGTCATAAGTTATTTATTTGGTGTAGAAATCGATCGATATCAGCGAACGCAACACTGGCTTGGGACCTCCCGAGTTGAACTTGAGGAAGAGTGCAGACTTGTTATTGATGTTGATAGAATTCTTATTGGTCTCTGCACGAGTGATCGTATCTCTATTTCTATGCTTTAGCGAGTTGAAGCTCCTCGCTTCCTTCATCGCCTTTTTAATTTGGGTTTCACTCGGTTTATTACTGGTGAATGCCAGTTCCTCTGGATTCTTAACCATGCCTATGTAGTCTTTTTTGATGATCCGAGCTGAGGGATGCTTCGTGCGGGCAGATACAATGGTATTTCGAATAGTATCAAAGAACCGATTGCCCGTGCCTGCATTGCCATTTCTGAGCCCCACAGCTCGTTTGAGCTGGGCCACAAAATGCCTTACCCAGCGACTGAGTCTCGGATCTAGTTTATATCTGAATGATTCGCTGGCGCATATTTTCACGAACATTTTCTTGTAATTGCGATACTGCTCCTTCTTGACTGATTTCAATAGCTGTGCGTTGTGCTGGTTTAATGTGCTGGTTTGGTGGAGTTTGCTTTCTTGGGTCAGTTACAGGTAATAGTTCTTACGGAGCTCAGCCACTTTGCCCGTAAACTCTTGATAAGTCTCGATGATCTTTTCGGCGATATTCAGCTCCAGCTTCGAAAGCAACTCTTTGTCCAATGCTTAGACCTGCTCTTTTATATTGTGCTTCTAATCGGAGTTAATGGTGCCGTTGAGGAACACTGACGTGGCACACAAGTATCTCAACTATTCTTCCTTGAGACTATCTCTTTTCTCCCACCTGCTCATCAGGTGATCTCTGGCTTTGGTCTTAGAAGTGTATTTCTTCACAAACTGGAAGATTATTGGAACGTTAGAAGTGCAGTGAAAGGTTTCTCTGAAATTGTTTTTCTTGTGTCTAAACTCGTGCTCTTAGTTTTTTGTCCATTTTTTCAGGAGAAATGCTGTGGTATCTCTGATGGCTACGTTTGTGAATTTTTGGTGTTTGATTTGACCCTACTTTTGGGGAACTCCGATCTTACAAAATTTGGTAGTTATTGTGCTTGCAGAAGGCGGTCGACGGCCTAAGGCACTGTTTGAAAGTTGTTTATAAGCAGTGGAGACCTTGTTTGATATTTATTAATATTGCTATTCGGGATTCTTCTTAATTGGGGATGTTTGAATTAAAGATTTATTATGAAGCGAAGACGTGGCTGGTTCGAAAGTATTTTGACGTTTTTATGGGGATATTTTGATTTGTGTCTTGTTTGCTGTTGTATTACTGTTGCTGTTGTTTGGATTTGGGTAGATCTGGCTGGTGGTCATGAGTCGGGACGATAAAAGATTCGAAACTGTGGCAACAGTGTCTTTGAGCATTTTATGATGATCGTCAGGGGCTGTTCTATTAGTTTACAATTGTTCGTTATCTTTGTTGGTGTATTTTTTTGTAAGTCCGTTCAGCTCTCCTTAAAATTCCCTTACTTTTTCGAGGAGTATCTCCTCAAATATATTTTTAAGATTATCATATTTAGTCTTCAGGTCGATCCATTAGAAGTTTGTTTTCGGCTGCACGGGAGCATTTCCAGATCCGATCATTTTGGATGCACCTAGAAGGGCGCTCGGGTTATTAGTGCCATTATTTATTGTGGCCATCGAAGCATTGTTAATATTATTACTGTGGTACTTCTTAGCAATTTTTTAGAATTCAGGCTGTTTTTTGCCGACTGCAGCCAAATCGAGCTGTTTGTCAATAGCCTGGCTGATGCATTTTTCCACATACTGATTTCTCTTGAAGTCATCCATCTGTCCTGCCCTTTGCTCATCAATGCCAAACATGCTGGCCAGCTTTTGTGCGAGGTTCTGGAGCTGGTAATTACTCGATTGATGGCTATTATTATTATTATTATTATTACTATTATTTGTAAAACTTGAATAGAGGAATGCGAATGCTTGTTGCAGAGAGGTTTGGAGATAAGTGGATTATTTCTCTATTTGTTTTTTGTCGGAAAACAGTTATTGGACGATTTGGGATCGTGATTCGTGGCACAAGAGGTTGAAGTAATCGTTGATATTGTTATATGTTGTTAGTCCTCCAAGATCCATTTTAGTATCACAAAAAATCAGGATAACAAAAGTAAAAGGGGTTTTTTCCTAAAATAGATTTTTATTAGTGTTTGGGCTTTTAGATTTTTATTGTGGTAGTTTTAATTTTATTTTAATATTGGTATATATGTAATTAATGTGTATGTATATAAACCATTTTGATCATCTCAAATTATAACGTAATAACTCTCCTTATTATTATTTAATTTATTTTTTTATAATATAGATAGATAGTTTATATCCAAATTGCTGTATATATGCTTGATACTGATAAAAAATTATAATTCTTACTTAAAAAATACTATTTATCTTCCATTCTACTGTGTATTTTAAATGAATAAATATCTATTGTTCACTTTAGTAAACATCAGATTACAAAATAGTAATTGTTCAATATAATACTTAACCCTTAAAAAAAGTATAGACATATCAGATTTTTCCATCATAAAGACAAAATATTAACAAAACAAGAAATACATACAGAATGAGGAGAAACACTGTCGATACATTTATGTACAATACTCCATAACAAAAATAAATATACTGAAATAATATTATTTGTATATCCTCCATTTCGATGTCAATCGACCAATTGTATGTGTTTTTTATTTTTCTTTAATAAATTAGATAGCTCCATGAAATCCTCGCAACATCTTAATGGTCGTTCCAAAAACAACATCGCAAACACATCTTAACAACCCTCAAACATTATACGCAACTAGTTATCAATTCTGATAGACTCGACTCAGAAATATTTGAGTAACTACAAAATCATAATCGCATCTAATATAATATATACCCTAACATTATGACAGTATGTTTTGTGAAATGCGTGGCCTCGACATCTTAAAGCAACTTATCCCCAATTTCCCTCTGGAAATCATGGAGGCCGTCACCTTGATGCTTGTCAACATTAGCAGGCCAGAAGCGCTAAATTATATATTGGCACACTCCATTTTGGGAGAGCTGATCGAGAGCAACCAGTTTGACACGAACAGCGAAGAGTTCATCCAGCACTACGTGTCTATGCTGAGAAGCTTATCTCTCAAACTGGACAGCTCCAGAATATCAATATTCTACAACCAGGTATGCATATTTATAGATAATATGTATTTAAGCAATTATCAAAAAAAATATGAAAGGCTTGATAGATTCTTCTATTTTTAATTTTTTATATATGTTAAACTTACCAATTCTATTTTTTATTGTTTACTAAATACAGAAGCATTATCTATTTCCATTAGCATGGGAAAGTTCCAAACTATACAACTACCCTGACTCGATGGTGAGCACGACGACGACAACTATATTATTGAATCTGGCCAAAAGTATACTTCCCACATTAACGCTATACAATTTAGTATCAAATATATATGATTGTTTAAAGTTGGAAATGCGGATTGTAAAAAATATTTCTGCTCTTTCCCTTTCGTCTTCTATTACATCCACATGGTCTGCCTCATCCGATCCAAATGGCTCAATATCGACTTGCATTTGGTCAACCACACCTCAACGAGTCAGTCACTCCAGGACCAGAAAGACGCTCTCCTGATGCTTTTGGATATGCAGTAATTTCTAAACTAGGAAGCTACAGCCTTAGTTAATCGAGCGATCGTTCAATATCTCGTAAAGCCACTGCTTATGGCATTCACGGCCTCGGCCAAAGGCAGCATTTCGATCACGCTCAGTCTCTATCTACTTTTGGACTACTTGTCGGTCTTCAAACATAATGCTCCACAAATTGTGGAGCTGATCTGCATTGTGTTATTTTCGAAAAGTATTCCTCGAACTTTCCTCGATTAGCTGAGCATCGAGTCACACATTCCAAAATCGTTTAGTGCGAAATATAAGGCTTACTATTTCTGGGATGAATATCCCATAGAGGTCAAATACTATTGCAAAAAGCTTCTAAACCGACAGCAATCCAACTAAAGTTTCTAGTAAAGCAATAGCAAGACTACTGTCAACAATAATTAAGATGTGGACAAAGAAGCTTTTGTAAACTTTGATAAGGTTTTCATCGAATAAACCACAAGAATAAGCAACTCTCTGGGAATAGATATCTGCACCGGTCGATAGCTTGACATTCACTGGCTCAAAAACTTCAAGGCTTTGAACCTGGTCGAAAGCAAAAATAACGATGAATAAAATACGCACAACCCATTCTATTAAATCATGAGCTCTTTCCTCAAAACCAAGGACAATCAGCTCCTCCAGCTCATCACGAAGTTACTGATATATTTTACTGAGGACGCCAAGGTCCACCCTGCCATCTTGTCTTTCTGTGGCCTCCTTCTTGTGCCGAATCACGCTCTCAATGCTTCTTTAGAAAACATCAACTCCCTCACCTCCATTTATCTCGGACTCATCGTCAGCGAACTGCCTTTCAGTACATCCACTCTTAATTCCGTTTACTATTTCTTGGGAAAACTTTTGCAGTTCCAACTTGATGAGCATAAAACATTGAATATTGTATATATAAGACAATTACTTAATGCATTTGAGAAGTGTTTGCTAACCCTAAAAAAAATCCTAAAGGGTCCTCATCATCTGTTCGTGCCTGTGATGATCGAGGCTTTATTTCGCTACCCGTATAAATAACTCAAATCTCAGGATGAACTCGTAGTCAACTCAAGCGAGGCAGCAGAAGAGGGGGAATTGGGACAGATTCTATTTACTTTTAATTGTACCAGAAAGCTTCGATACACTTTCATTGAACAGTCCCGTTTATCCAAATAGAAATCTAACCTCGAAGCTCTCTACTGCGAAAAGGACAATAAGATCAAGAGCAGCCAATGGCATGTCGGCCGTAGCCTGCACATCGCCAGCATCTCGATATTAATGTGCTTCTAGGTGCAGACCCAACAAAGTGTCCTCATGATCTACGACAGTTACCGATTCGTTTTGGTGAAAGAGGATGACAAGCTTGGCAATAACGACATTGCTGTGGTGTTGGCTAACTGCAAACACAAATACTTAGAGTGGAGAAAGGCCGATAAAGATTTGGAGAATACCTTAAAAATTATAATTAAGGAGGGCAGTAATAATAACATAAGTGGGAGAGAATAGTTTTTGCTAGAGTTCTAAAATTAGTTTATGGAGAAGAGGGCAATCGATTTGCTGAGCTTTGCGAAGAACTAAAACTTGAAAGAAGAAGTAATGTTGTTGCAAGGTTACGTCCAGGATTGTTTGAACGACCTAAAATATACTAGCCAGCATTAACCTTGAAATTAAAACAAATAAATCTCACTCTTTTAAAAAAATAATCCTTACTGTCAATATCCTATAATTAATATTTATCATCATTATAAATCAGAGTCAGTTATATTTACAGTTATATATGTTTTTGTTCATAATAAAAAATAAAATAGAGGGTATCTTATTGAAAAAATATAATAATTAAGCGTGACTTCAATGCTTTCAAAATAATAAAAATTTCACTATGGAGAGGTCCTCAGAAGGCAGATGAAAGAGAAAGAGTAGAGAAAACTGGCGGAAGATCTGCAAAAAAGAGGCAGATCAGTGAATCTGCTCCCACAACAACAACAACAATATCCGCCCCAACAGCATCCACATTATCAAGTTCAGTACTATCCACCAAATTTGGTCCAACAGTTGCAGCAACAATCTCAACAACTCAGATATCAACAATCTTTGGCAGCACTTCATTCTCAACCTGTCTATGCAACTGATAAATAAAATGCATATAATGATCGAAAATAACAGTTACAGAAACAATTGGAAGTCCAATAATACAACCCGTTTGGCAGAGCGGGAGGCGGGGCACCCAATAGACAAGTTAACACGCAAAGAAGGCTCATCAATGATGATACGTCGTTCAAACAAGCACCTCCCCAGTATTATGAGAATAACGTCCCTCAACAAAATACCTACCAGCAACCACAGCAATTCGCATATGGTCAAGAACAGCAATATTATAAACCATCTAACAATGTGCCTGCATCTTAACCAAATACTGTTAATGTTCCATCAGAGAAGGATCTAAACGAGGATTCCAGAGGGAATAACAATAACTTAGATGAGATGTTTAAACATGGAGGGAGAAATCTCCTGAAACTTGAGAATTTTGGTCAAGACTAACTTGAAATGAAGTATATCTCAATATTCATTCCCTCTTCAAAATTATCCATCTGGCAAATAATTCTTTGATTTATCTAGAGACATATTAATTATCGATATACCTTTTATTAGTCATATATAGGCAAAAAAAGAAGCTAGAGATTCAGAAGGCACTCAGGGACCAGATGGATGATGCCAAGGCACGCAAGGAGGCGGAGCGACTCAAGAGGGAAAAGGAAGATCGAGAGCAGGACGAGAAAAACAGGGCCTACAACCAGATGCAGGTTGAGAAATATCAAGAAGAAATACGTAAGCAAAAGGAAAAAGAAGGCGCAAAAGGAGGAAATAAAGTAGTAGTACAAGAAAACTCCAAGAAAAACAAGAAGATTATAGATATGCCTCCGGTCCAGCCTCCTCAGCAAGCCAACTTCAAAAAAATAGAAGCGCAATAACCACAAGTGAACCCTAGCCTTCCTCAATAAAACTTCGTAGTCCAACGTTCAGTGCAACCCCAAAATGATAATCGTAACAAGTAATAAAAATAAATCATCAACAATACAATATTTTTTTTTTTTTTTAAAAAAAACACCAATAAGTAGTATGAAAACAGATCAAGTCACCAAACAAATCGATAATCTAAGAACATAATTTAAATCAGTGCAGCATAACCAAGAAGAAGTTTACAGAATATAGTTGGAGAAAATGAGGCTAGAATCAGAGAAAATGCGAGTACAGGCTGAGAAGGCCAAGTATGAAAAGGAAAGAGCGGAGGACGAACTCACCAAAATCAAAGAGGAGCTCAGGAAAAAGATGGACGATGATAACCGAAAGCTTCATGAAGCATTAAAGAGAAACGACCCTAGAAATTATGATTATAACGCACCACCGGCACCCGAACCACGATATACTGACCCATATAAATATCGACCACCTGTACCACCGCTAGCTGATAAAACCTAATCATCTAGATTTGAGCAGTCAAACATGGCTTCGGGTGTGATTCCAAGAAACCTTCGAAAATAAGGGGCTCAGCAATCTCCGCGAATGATACAGAATGCGTCTAGCACATTTGACCAAGGTCTAAATAGCTTACCAACCGAGTCCAGGCAAATCCCGTATCATAACGAAGAGTTGAGCACGTCTCGAGTATAATAATACGCGGTCGATCGAAAGGGTGGCCTAAAGTTCGGACAGAATTCTCCGAAGAAAATGTCCTCCCCTAATTTCATCCAGTCTAACCACTAAGAAAGCACAATTTATGAGTAAGCGGAGGGAGACAATCCGATCAAAAGATAGTTTAAGAAGCATATGCGAGAATCCATGAGCATCAATTAGTTTCAGCAGGAAGATGAATTAGATAAGCTTGTCAAAGGAGGAGGAGGAGGTCCAGCTTCGGCTTTGAATAGCAATTACAATAATGCAAATAACCATAACAACCATAATAGTGTGGATAATCGATGGGGAAATATGAGTTCAGTCAATTAGGATATAACAAATGAGATCGAGAGACTGCTGGTTGGTCAGGGAAAACGTAATCCTAATATGTCAATCGAATCCAACAATAACAACAACAATCACTACCACTACCACAACCAGCAAAGACAACCAAGTTAGTTATCAAATGTTGGCAAAAATGCATTAGGAAATTATGGATATTCGGTCAATGGGCTCAGTCAAGGTTCTGCCTCAATTCCAGTTAACGGCACATGTAATTATTATTATTAATAAAGAATATTATCTTTAACCAAATTTTTTTTATTGGTGTAGACACTGGATATCGTAACTCAATCGATTTAGAGAAAATAAACAAAAAGAATGACAATCGACTGAATGCACTGAGAGAAATGGGGATTGATAGTGTATCGGGAAATGATTAATAATTAAGAAAGTTGGATGCGCTCCTTGGCAAGTATCCAAAATGATACATATACAAATAAAATATGATTATTTATAAAAAGTCTGATATAATCTAAAAATTATCATTGATAGAAAAATATGAAATTTTGTAACGTATTTCTTCGATGCCATTTATTTTGAAAATAACAATAAATAAATAATAGCATTAAAAAAAAAATAAACTGATTGAAAGAAAAAATGAAGTATGATGGAATTTGTGTTTTTTAAAATAGACAATTGATTGTTTATCTTCAAAGTTTAAACTTACTATTAAATTTCTAATTCAGAAGTCTTTAATACAGGTTTCTTTCGGGTGCTTAATAGAGGTTAGTACTTAAAGAAAATTGAGGTTTCCTAGATCCCACCCTTGCTTCGTTCGTCAAAGAATTTTTATGGCTCCTTCCACTAAAAGTATTGTTTTGTTATTTGCGCCTTGAACTCTCCATCAGCGGTGGGTGCTGGTGTTGTTGTGGTTGTTTGGGAGGAGTCACTTTGTAATTGACCCTCTTTGAAGAACTGCTGCTAGTATTTCTACCTAGCAAATAACTATTGGCGTTCCTCCGGCTGCTGCTGCTGTTATTGTTGGTATCAGGCCTGCTTTTGTTGATGAGGTTGGAAGGTCGAAAATTGCTGCCATTATTTGGGAACTGAGAGATTTCAAGTTCTTACTGTATTGACTGCATATGATTCCGTGAAGTCTTTTTCGATCGTTCAGAAGAATTATGAGTGACTACTCGTGGACGGGGGATTGTTGTCTTTGTGTCCATTTTCACAGGCAAGTCCGTTCTGAACCTCCCAAAATCCTGGATTATAGAGGTCATATGACGAACATCAAAATTACACAACATCATATCTGCAGAGGTGTAATTCGGGTATGACAAATCTAACGATTTCATAGTCTTTCTAATTACTTTGTAAGCCGAATACAAGTATATAGTCGCATTCATCGTCGTATTTTCCTTGTTGTTGAACTCCCTATATTATTTGATACTGTTTTTAAGAAATTCGAGATCTTCGATGATCTTTTCCTCCTCCGCTATACGGCTCTCAAGAAGTGAGTTTACATTCGCTTCGACTATTTCCTGTCTCTCATCAATAAGTCTTCTGAGCTCATCAAACTCGCTCTGAATGATATCTGAATAGTGATTTTTGGTGGATTCAAATAAATTCTTATTGTTAGAACAGGCTTTTATTGCGGTTTCGACCTGGTCTAAAGCCATTCTCGACTCTTCTCGATTCATCTTATTCTCTCGCACAAGTTGATCGAAGGCGTATTTTATCGGGACTATCTGAGAGTTTCGAATGGCTTGATTTTTATAATATAAGCATTGAGCGCAATAAAAATCTTTGTTCTTTTCTCCGAACATAATTAAGGGTTACCCGTGTTCACGACAGCTGATTGTTTGTTGGTTCTATTCGTTGTATTTATTATTATAGTGATTGCTATGGGGGTTCTGGGCAAAAGCCCCGATGTTATGTTGCTGCTGCTGATATCTCGGGGGCAAAATAGAAGATTTTCGTTGGGGATCTTGGCGGGGGGTTATATTGTTTCTGTTGGGAGAAACATCGCTGAGTTTGTGAGCCGTGCTCGGTGATCTGACACGATCAAGAATCTTTTACTTAAGAGTTTTGGGCTCCGAAAATTGTAAGTGTTGTGAATCTTGATGCTCAGGGCTCATGGAAGTTTTGTTTTTGCGAACGACGTCTTCTTTACATATTAAACAGCTAGAAGGATAATTGAAGAAATATTGCTGGATAGATAGGACAGGTAGATAAATTTTATTATAAATGAAATGTATTTTTTACTTGTCGGAGGTGAGTTGGACTGATTGTAAACAATTAAAGCATAGCACATGTCCACATGTAAGGTTGATGACTGCTTATGAATGGCAGTCGCATGCACTGCAGACGTAAAGTTTCTTTTCACTGCCTGACATATCTATCATCGATAAATTGGTTTGTTAAACTCTATGTGTTATGTTATTATTTATTATATAATATCTATATCTCTCTATTTTTATGAGAAGGAGGGAGACAAATTGATAATATTTTTTTTATATTTGGTCGTTTATTTATAATATTAAAAATTAATGATAATTTTATATATCGCGAGTGTTAAGTGATACTTGATATTGAATCATGGTAATATATAAATATTTTTAAAACCATATCATATACATTATAAACATATATATTCGAATAAATAAAAAATCGTTTTTTAAACACTATTATATGTGCTACTAAAAATAAAAATAAAATATTTTCCCAATTGATTGGAATGTATTGCGAAAACTTACAAAAAAATAAAAAATTATCAAAATATAAAAGATAATAATTATGTTTAGATAAATATTGTGTCTATCTGTTTTTTTTTCCATTATTTTTGGCTCATTCTTTCTAAAATCAGTCATATGTAATATTATGAGTATGTCTTTCCATGGTTTTGGCGATTTCATAATCCTATAAAAAATATTAATATATTTTTTGTTGTAAAAGTGTATTTAAAAAATAGTATATTGATATATATACAATTTAATTTTGAATGATTATATATATATTTTATTACTCCTGGACCGGGAACATGGCAAATCTCTTTTATCACTTTCTATTATTTTTTCTTATAAATCTGGCCTGGCAACTTCACACATTCCTTCATTCTGAACTCATCTCTTTCATCCTCCAGCTGAATTTATTTCAGGCAATCTCGTTCCAAAGTCGATAGAAATGCTATTCCTCCGCCTGTTGACGATGCTAATGAAGATCCAGCCATAACATTGGCTCTCGTAATCTTATTATTGGGTTCGATAGTTTGACTAGTCGTATTATTGTTAGAACTATGAATGATTTCATTAGAGATTCCTCCTGCCCCACAACTTAAATAACATTGGAAAGGTTGGGGCTTCTATTTGAGGATAGATTATTTCTTGATCGGATTCAAATGTTACCGCCCGAGACTTCGGTGGAAACTAAAGGCACTTGTGGTTGCACTCAGATTAGGCTTGAGATATTCACCGGGACCTGGAACTTTGAAGTTGCCGGAGGAGGAATCCTGGAATCTGTCGGCTTGGAAAAAGACGGCAGCATTCTATTTATTTTGGTGAGCCTTCGGCAATTCATAAGTGCCTGGTCCTGGCACGTGGTTCTTCTGGCTTTTAAATCGCTTGGGCCCTGGTTTAGCAGGCATTAGCTTAACTCCAGCGGTTGAAGTTTTGTTGAGTTGGCTCCAGTTATTGTTGTGTTTCCGGTTACCGTCATTCTCTGAAGGTTTCAGGTTATTTTCTGGATTCGTGGATATTCTCTGCTCCAACTATACTTCCGGTTGTTGTTGTTTTGGAATGTTTGAGTTATTATTATTATTATTGTAGTATGGGAATCTTTATTGTCGGGAGTTGAAAAACTGGAATTTAAAGGTGTTCTCATTAAAGTTTTAACTATCTTCGGGCAGTTTCTCTTGGGGAAGAACATAATATCCTGGACCTGGACTTTTGTTCAGATTCAATTTGACATGCAATTTTCGATTTATCCTCGACAAATCGATGTTACCATTTGGCAAGCTTGCTGGTCTTTTGGAGTTATTATTCGTATTATTATTATTCGTATTATTATCAACCCCATTATTACTACTACCATTCTGAACATCGCTTGTTTCACCAGTATTATTATTCTTGGTGTTACTATCATTATTTCGATTATGTTTCCGACTCATAGATTCAGATTCTATATAATCAAGACATTGCCTCTTGTATTTATTCTTTAGCAACTAGTACTTGATGTTTACTCTCGGCTCGTAAAATCGACCCTCCTTTGACTGGAATCCTGCACTTGATCTTTGAAAATTGCTCATTTTTGTAGTCATCATCACCATATTCCCATCCTTCTTTTAAGCGTCTTCAGAAGCCTTTCCTTCATGCTCAGATTTCTTTTGCTTTGGTTGTTGTTGAGTAGATTTAAATATTTATCTCCGCACTTTTGAAAGACTCCATCCGCATGCATTTTCCGATTATATATTGAATTTAAAATGCATGTTGAAGTCATAATGACCAGGACCGATGGAGTCTTGCGGGGTTCCTTAGAACACTTCAACTGGGTTTTTATTCAGGGCAAGCTAATTTTAATTTACAGGTTGGTATCCATACGACTATTTATGATGAGGAATGGAAGGTATCGATAACCCATTATTGACTAATGTTTTAACGCTTCTCTGAATTTTACCATTGACTTTATTTTATTTTGATAATTTTTTACATTCTTCCATGTCATTGCTATTGCTATTACACATACCAATCCCATATGTAGATGCTCTCAAACTGCTATTCTCCTTGTCGCCTAACAGGCATAGTGAAACTGGGATGGCAGTCTAATCTGTTTCCAGGAGAGAAGCATTCACAAAGGTGTGCTTAAAATTGTTATCTTGCTGTTTTCCCATCATAGTGGCTGACTCTTCATTGTTATTGTCTCTTGTGAACCTTGGACGTTTTGATTTGAAGACGGATGTGTTGGTGGTGGATTCGCAAAATGCTTTATTATCGTAAATATCTGGGTTTTTGAAAGGCCCCGTTGACACTTTGTAATGGCCTGGTCCTGGGATTCCGTCTCGAGATGAAAAAAGGCATTTACGCTCTTACTTAGCGAGAAAAGGGACATGAGCTTATTTGACGTTATAAGTTTAGTGTTTGAGGTAAGGGTCGGGTGTTTGTTTGATAAACTGAAATGGACCGCATTTAGCCTAGCGAAAAACAAATGTCATAATACTTTTACTTTTTACTTGGATACTTGATAGGAATGCTGATGATTTTTATGTGGCTAGTTTGTATTATATTTCTGTTACTATTTCCTTCTCGATGTATGAATGATTAGAGAGGTACTAAAAAGGGTAGATAGCTGTATATATTATTATTTTTTGGCTAATCGATTTATATAATGTTTTTTATTGATTTCTTCTAAATTTGGAAAATTTATTTCAATAATACTTGTTTTTGTTTCTTTTAATTTAAAGTGTTTTTATTTTTTATTATTATTTTATATATAGTGTATATATATATTTTCAATAATTTTGCTATTTCTTTTTTATTAATAGATTAAATATTCTGACTAATGACCAAGAATATATAATGGATTTGGTGTTTTTTATTATTTTTTCATTATATTCTTATTATTCAATATATTATTCAAATATCTAACTTATATAGAGGTCTTTGATTTTTTAAAAAATTACAATAATGTATATCTAATAAATACAGAATAAAAAAAATAACGACAATCAGTTGCGGATTCTTATTTTGCGTGGTCGTGTTGTTTTTTTCTCCAAGTTGTGGAGCCTACTAGTGATGTTGTGCTGCAAGTGCGTTTCGAGAGTCGCGACCTTCTCGCTTAAGTAGGAGATATACGAAACCTGGCCTATGGTGG
>JAHDVE020008027.1:0-30318 GCA_022606495.2 Halesus radiatus | reverse complement strand
AAGGGCGCTGTACAAATATTACTCGCTAGGGTTTGTCTTATTATGAATAAACAGATACAGAAACATGCTTACCTGGCAGGTCACTCCAGATTAATACGTTATATTATAAAATTTTAGCTTCAGAAAATATGATTTTGCACGCATAGGACATAATATTAGAAAACACCGCACATTGCACGATATTGCAGTTACTATTTAAATCTTCGTGTCGTTGATATTATGTATCTAATTACATATAGGTAAATACTTATTTGTAATTTCACAATATAACCTAACCTAATTATTTTTCTAATTTTTATTGTTTCGATTCGTACTTTTAATGATTTTGTATCACTTTTAAAAAGTGTACCGATTCATACTTGTGTTGAATTATCCGGTCACCATGCAGTACGTTCCAGAGTGATAGAATCTCTCAATAATCAATATCGCCCTGGTGAAAGATCACTATTCAGAATCGAAACGTTGTTTGAAGTGGCTTTAGCCATGTTTATTGACCAGATCTGAATAGCCATGTACCCAGTGGCGTGCACTCCATAAAGGCTGAAAACTGTACATACCCAAAGAAAAACGACAAATAAAAAAATACGACAAAATTCTGATGAGTTTGGTAACTTGTACTTGTAAGATCATTTATACAGTTGGCCATAATAATTAGAGGAATATGACAATAAATTGACCATTTTAAAATATTCTACGTACAATTCATATCTACATTTGAAAAACTGCACACATCCTATTTTTAATCATAGAGCAATGCTGAATGTACGCCACTGCATAAACCAACATTTTTACCTTTATCTTACCCATCCCCTGCCCTTACCCCACTTTAGTCTCTTCAGCCTCACAAAATACATCAACTGAGGATACCATAACGTCATAATCCATAGTCCCACTGGCTCCGGGTAATATTCGGTTACATAACATCCAAAATAGACATAAAAGCTATCTTCTACGTCCCTTAATTTTAGTATATATTCAGAATAGCTGTTCATTAGTTGAGGTTACCCACCACTTTCCCACCCTGGTATAAGTAACTTATGATTACTCCTTCGGGGTGCACGTCAAGGACTCTTAGCTAAGGTTATAAATGATTCTAAACCCTCAAATGTATCTGCATAGTAGTTTAGAAAGAGGTTAGTAATGCTAGAGCCCAGAATGTACTGTACGGTCGACAAAAGTGGCTCTAGTAAGTATGGTGGCTCTGCTCACTCGTTCGTAGTCCGTAGATGAACATGGTGAGACGCGGAGAAATACTAACATAAAACAGTAAAAGGAAGAAACAAAATAGATTAAGTAAGATTACTTAGGACGAGCCGTTTCCAGGACAACAGGACAGTCCTTCTGAAGCAGTACCAGGTGGATTCTTGTTCCCGTATTATACAGAATTAACTCAAACTCGTCTCAGAACATACATCGTCTAGTGAGACGGGTAAAGTACATGTAAATGTTTATAATTTTATGCCAATAAATGCCCGGATTGCCGGCAATGAAATCGAATATCTAAAACTGTAGCTTGAAGATTGGAAGACAAAGGTAGTTCGAATAGCGGAAAGCACAAAGAATACCGCTGGAAGCGTATGAGTTCCTGGTAGCTGTCAAAGTGTCGTGACCAAGACGGTGGATAGGGAACAGAGAATAGGGGACAGGGGACAGGGTCGCAGAAAGGAGAAGGAGATTAAGTGTTCCTTGGAGGCTATACGTTTACATAATAAGGGAGCAGCAGATGAGAAGGGACAATGGACCAAACTACTAGGGAAAGGATGTCAAGGGAGATCAAATACATAATACAGTCAATTGTGCAGTGTTTAATATATTATCGATTTTTGAGTTCTGACAATACGTTTGTAAAAATGAAGAGCACATTTCATATTTTTGCAACTATGCGTATGGAATATATCTGTAATACAGTTAAGTCTCTAAGTCATGATATCTTACATAAGTAGAAATATTAATTCAGCTACTGATCGCATATGTTGCAAATTGAATAGAGTTATACATAGAATACGTTATCGTTTCGAATTTTAACGTGAAATATTTTGATGTTAACTAACTAACTATCACGTCATTTCGCCATAGGAGTAGGCAGAGAGGACGGACCGCCTAACAATCCGATCTTGGCATACACTTATTGCTTCATTTACATTCATACAACGTCTCTTGCATTCTCCCCTGTTATTCCGACTTCTGACATGGTCCGACTCAAGTATTGATTCACTTGATCGTGACATGTCTTCCACGGACGTCCCCGGATTCTTCTTCCATTCACATTCGGGTCCTTACACTACTTTCTTCGTTCATTCGCTCTATATGCCCAAACCATCTAAGCGTACCCTTCTTAATCTTACGCATTACGCTTACATCAGCCTTGGATTCTTTACGAATCTTAACATATATGGTTTTATCACACATTCGCCACAAAGATCTCATTTCTACAGCATTCAGTCTAATTTCATCCTTCCTCTGCCAGCTCCATGCCTCACTGTCATTCATCAGGGTTGGTATCAGCACTCCATTGTGGACTGCTATTTTGTTGTTGTATTTTGTAAATATGATCGATGTACTTACTGGAATAATAGAATATGTAAAAGCCCCTGAAGGCCGCATACATTATAATAAATAAGTTCTGTTTTTACACGGTTTTGAAATAACACAAAGTAATGGTAACATCCGTTCTTATTAGAATCAACGATTTTTCCTACTCCGTGCACACATTAACCAATAATAGAAATAAACAAAAAATTGTTTTTAATATTTGATATCCTGGAGTGCTTTTAATTCAATCATTCATCTTCCACTCTCCTATACATTATATGCTGTATTTTTTAAGTAAAAAAAAAATAGATACGGCAGCGCTAGAGAAATGTCCCAGAAGGACGAGTGCACTCTTTCAGGGCACTTCTCCACCATCGCATGGGAAGCCTATGGTGCAGAGTACGCCAATCCAAGAATATGGAATAAAGAAACATTATTTTTTTACGGTAACTCCACACGGGAGAACCTGAGAGAAATAATTTCCCTCAAGGCCTATATCATCTTAAGGGATGCTGTGTGTGGAGGATGGAGGAAACACAGAGGCCGGCAGATCATTTTACAGCCGAGCTGTTGAACATAAGAACGAGTCGTAGAAGCGATCCGTTCTCATGTCACAAATGTCAACCGTGTGCAAATGCTGGGCAGGCGTTTGGCGATATTAAACATCGTATTCTGTGGAACGTACTCCCGTGTAAATTGTATTTAAGTGTCTAATATATTATACATTTTCTATTTTACGTGAAAATAAAATGAAGGTAAATATGTACTTACCTATCTATATCACAATTAAACAGTTTCAATGTAATCGTATGGCCTTAGATTGTTGTCAAGGTTCATTGCGTGTCTTCAACCATAAGTACCTGCCTACTCGTAGCTTGTAGGAAGGACATCATTGTTTTGTATTTCGTATATTCCAGAGAGTTAAGTATCTGCAGAATTGAAACCCACTCGTAGAGATCATGCGTCAACCTGCCTATAAGCAATCGGAACCTACCTCCCTAACCTAACAATTCTACTTCTAACCTACTATTTTTACCTGCGGAAAACAAAGTTAATATCCTGCACAAAATTGCCAACATTAAATAAAAAATCAACACCAAAAAGGGTACAAAATGTTTATAAAAGACGATTTTTTAAAAGTAGGTAAGTATTTTCCTGGAGAAAAATAACATTTTTACAAACTGTCTAATTTTTATAATATAAACGTGTAAATTTATTTTGAACCACTTATTAAAACTATATTCCTGACGAGGGAAGGGTACTTCCGAAACCGGTCGAGATTATTATATATATTAAATTGAAGTGGTTCAAAATAAATTTATTTATTATATTCAAAGTATTAATACACCAATGAAGAGAACTGGCTCTTGAGTTTAGTGTAGGAGTTAAACGTGGTAATAATAATAAGAATATATAGTTACACATAATAAACAAGGCTATATATATAATGAATATTAAATAGATGAAAATATGGCTTATAATAAAATTTATTAATTTTATGTTTTTATGTTCTTTTTTTGTTTATTTTTTTTTTTGGGAAGAGAATTAAAATAAAAATGAGACGATGTATGAATGTGAATGAAGCAAGAGGTGTATGCCAAGATCGAGTTGTTTGGCGGTCCGTCCTCTCTGCCTACCCCTGCGGGGAAACGGCGTGATGGTTAGTTAGTTAGTTAGAATTAAAAAAAATGTATCCTTCTGTGAATATAATTCATAGCACTATTCAATACATCGTAAGATCACTAGGCATAGTTAACCTTTACCCCTGTACCTATTTATCTACGTAGCAGTGGCTTGCAGTCTATAAAGGCTGAAAAATGTGCCTACCCTAAGAAAAACAACGAAAAATAAAGAGAAATACAAAAGTTTTGAAAAATTCTATTTTTTAGAATAGGTATTTATTCAATTGGCCAAAACATATATGTCGTATTGTAAAATGTTTGTGTACAGTGCTAGGGAACATTTCTTCCTCTTCCTGTGTCAACTTTGGTTAGAGGTGCATAAATGTGGAGATAATATTATCTACCCAGTGAGCGGGCTGCCTATTGCTAATGTAGGGCTATTATTTATTTTTATTTCAAAGAATTGTAAACTGCGTTTTATGTGCTAGCAGCACTTGCTGATGGCAATCTTATATTTAAGACCGCTCACTAAGGTAATGGAGGGTATAAAGATGGAATTTAGGCGGAGACGGAGAGGGTCGGTAAAGTTTGCCAAAACAATTCGCAGAAGATGATTTTCAAATACCTGAACTTAAAAATCTACACACAACCTATCTTTGGTCATAGAGCAATGTACGCCACTACTACATGGTGTCAAGGGGTTAGTATGAAAGTATTGAATATATATATATATATATATATATATATACATTTTTTTTAATAAATACTTGTCCCTTTGCAGAGGTTGTGAAATGTTCTTGTATCTACTGTTAATTAGAATTATTAATTATTCATTAGAAAATGTCATAGATAGTAGATAGTAGATAGGTAGTAACGTAACCTAACCTATACAATTACAAATTTTATTTTCTATAAGAAAGGCAAAATAGACAGATGACATTCTTAAAAGCAATTTAGATTAACGACATTTAATTATTAAGGGATGGTAATACCTACCTTTTAATATTTTAAATATCAAATAATTATAAAACTATACATAACTTCCTACGGCGGAAGAAAAATTAAAATGATTAACTTCCATGCCGAAAATCGTCTAAAAACGCCAGAATTAAGGCATTCCTGGTATTAAAACAACGCATTATAATGCCTTACGTCGTCAGCCGAGTGTGAAATAATTCATCAAATTTAATTTACGATGGAGCCACCACATGAGAAAAAATGACAAGGGGAAACCAGGAAGATTGATGTCTTGTTTGTTAGGCCCAATTAATACGTACTTTTTTCGGTTATTTTTCTTCAAGGCGAAGTGGAAATATTGGGCGGGGCAGCTCCAGCTCGATAAGGGTCCGGGCTATTATTTATATGAATTTAATATGTTTGTTTGCTTAAGGGTGAAAAATGAGGAAGTTTTAAAGGAATATTTATGATTTAGCATAAAAAGAGGGTAGGTATACCTAGGTGATGGGAGTTAGTTGAAAGGGTAAAAAGGAAAAAAGTTCCTTATACTGGTGCCTGATATGTAGGTACAAAGGCAATCTTGTAAAAATATTAACATTTAAGTAAAGTTTTTACTAATGTACCTAAATACAAGTAGTGTTAAAAATAATTTATTTTAGCCAATAATTCGCTGTGATATTGGCTAAAATAAGACTCCGTCTTTCTTAAAAAACGATGCATGCAACAGAAAGAGAGGTTATAACGGAGCTCTTAGTGACAGAACCTTATCTTAACAAATGGATTGCAATCTTTAGAGCATAGACGTCAGGTGGGAATGCTGCCCTTGTTCTACTAACTAACTAACCATCACGCCGTTTCCCCGCAGGAGTAGGCAGAGAGGGCGGACCGTCAAACAACTCGATCTTGGCATACACTTCTTGCTTCATTCACATTTATACAATGTCTCCTACATTCTCTTCTATTATTCCGACTTCTGACATGGCCCGACTCAAATATTTGATTCACTTGATCGTGCCATGTCTTCCCCTTTCTTCCACATTCGCGTCATATATTCTCCGAAAATCATTTGTGGTAAATGGTAAAGTAGGGTTGCCATACAAAAAAAAAATAGACAGAAATAAATGATAAATGTGTACCTAATAATAAAAGAAATTACAAACTTTTCTATAGCGTCGTTTAGTGATTAAAATCACCTGAAGGGAGCATTACATTTTGTTAAAGGTTGTAGCCCCTTTCAAAAAGATACGATTTAAAAAAAAAATTAAGATTTAAAAATTGCTTTCTAACCCCAGACCAAATGGAAGGTCATTCCAAGGATGTGGATTAAGCACATTAAAAGCTCTATGTAGCTACCTACCTATATATAACTTTTAATAGAATTATCATTGTTGAAAATCTACTAGTGGAAGGCGATTGAATGAAGAGAAAAAATACATTATAAATTTAGTATTTAGGCTTGACTCAAGAAAATTATTAACTAGGAAAAAAAAATTCTAAAATATTTCTGAAAAAAAAAGTGTTTTATCAACAAATCGCTCAACTTTACAGATTCTATGGATTGCACCCCCCTGGCAGGTCGTAACAGTTTTATTAAAATTAATTGATTTTGACAGCATAGGTAGGCATTTACGTGAAGTAGGTACTTAGGAAGGTATAAAGAAATTGTCTGAGAATTAATTGAAACGCTAGTGTTGAAATAATTAAGATTCCCATGAATTCAATCACAGACATGTTAATTAAGGCAGTATAATAATCATTAAAGAGTTGCTAGTTTAGTAGCCGGGTAGGTACCTAATTACCTTTGAAGTAAGCGAGTTTTTAACCTTTTTTACCCGAATCTAAGATTTATCACCGGATTAAGAAAAAAAACCGCTCTTTTGATAAAATAAAACAATGCATTGATTAAGTTTTAATTTGGAATTCTATAAATTAAAGCGCACACAAAACAACACAACAGAGGAGACGCAATGGCTATCCATTATGATCAAAACAAACGTCAAAGACCGCGCTGTCAACACGAGAGGCGCGATGGGCGGGGCGTGAGGGGCGGAGCATCCACCCGGTCCCTTCTACCCTCGCCGCCCAGTGGACTTCCCCTCGCCGCGGTTCCAGCCGGCAACTAATCATGCGCACGAGGCCCCGAGGTACCGCCTACCGCTATCCGCCCACCCGCCAGCCCGCCGGTTAAATCAACAGTCTCAGCCTAACCATCTTACCGGCCGGTCGTGTAATGCTATCTTGAACTTGTCTCCTGCCATGTGTTTCTAATACGAATCTTTTAAATGTGCTACGTACTACTGTGATTCAAATTTCGATTTGCAAAAGTTTCAGTTTTTAAGGGATCGATTTGAGGTTATGATAACGATCTGACTGCTCATATGTTGTTGTCAAACGTTCAAGAAAGCGGCTCCAAGATGTTAGTCCCGGCAGACATGCTGTCTGCCCAGACTAAGCTCGTCTACCAGATGAATAAATACTGTTCGGAGAGAGTTCACAGCAGAAAAGTGCAAATCAGCAAGACCATCCACGAAGTCTGCAGGGTCGTGCAAGATGTCTTGAAGGAAGTCGAACTGCAAGAACCGAGGTTCATCTCTTCCCTCACAGACTATAATGGAAGGTTTGACGGATTGGAAGTCATCTCGCCAAACGAATTCGAAATTGTGATCTATCTCAATCAAATGGGGGTTTTAAACTTCGTGGACGATGGCAGTCTACCAGGATGCGCTGTTCTGAAACTTAGCGACGGAAGAAAGCGATCCATGTCCCTCTGGGTGGAGTTCATCACAGCTTCGGGATACCTGTCAGCGAGGAAGATAAGATCACGATTCCAGACGCTTGTCGCTCAAGCTTGCGACAAGTGCTCCTACAGAGATTGCGTCAAAATGATAGCGGAAACAACGGAGGTTAAATTGAGGATTAGGGAGCGGTTTATTGTTCAAATTACGCCGGCATTCAAATGCGCTGGTCTGTGGCCCCGTTCGGCAGCCCATTGGCCCATGCCCGCCGCCCCCTGGCCGCACCCTTCTATTGTAGCGGAAGTCAAAACCGAAGGGTTCGACTTGTTATCTAAAGAATGCATCGCGCTCCAAGGCAAGAATTCCGCCATGGAGGGAGACGCTTGGGCACTCAACTTCTTCGAGGCAGAGAACAGATTGCTACAAGGAGGCTGCAGACGGAAGTGTCTCAGCATCTTAAAGACCATAAGGGATCGCCACTTGGATCTTCCAGGAAATCCCGTGACGTGCTATCACATGAAGACTTTGTTACTGTACGAGTGTGAAAAGCATCCTCGAGAGCAAGAATGGGACGAAGGTGCAATAGGTGACAGAATCAACGGGATCTTCCTTCAACTGATCTCATGTCTCCAATGCAGAAGGTGCCCCCATTACTTCCTCCCCAACCTGGACCTCTTCAAAGGCAAGTCACCCAGTGCCTTGGAAAACGCAGCCAAACAAGTGTGGAGGCTAACGAGAGAGATGTTAACAAATTCTCGTTCATTCGAAAAACTGTGATAATTTTGTTGTTGAAGTTGAATATAGACTGACGATAGTCGAAACATACAAATATTTGTGTTTTTGTAAAAGAGTTTAAAATAGAACCCATTATCGTGTTGTGATATATGGTAAGGTGAAGAGGAATTAAGTGGAAAGAAACTGTAAATGTGTAAATAGAACTTTTAATGAAATTCTGTGGAAATTCCTCCCAGTGGATCCTAATGGAAGCGATCGGCGAAGTGTAACCGTACTTAAAACACATATTGTAATACTCAAACTATAAATAAGGTAAAACGTTTTATAAAATAAAATTAAGATATGATTTGGAGAGCTATCATGACGAATTTTATACATTTTATTACAACCCCCTAATTTTATCCATTAAATACATTTAACAAAATTAATATTCAAAGGCAATAAATGAAAAAATGAACACCTTCGTGAATAAACAAAATCTCATATTTCTAAGTTTTGGAAATCTGAGTTGTAAATAATTATTTAAATAATACTGGAAGCTTTTGTTCGAAGGTGGTACCTATTTAAAAACGAATTTATTACCTACCATTTAAAAAAAACATGTTCAGTAAAGCCGAACAATTATTATTTTAATTTAAGGTATGCGAAACTTTTAAGTTCTCAAAGTGATTCCTATTAATATATTTTTTTATAAATAAATTTGAGATGTACAGACTTGTATTTATTAATATTACAAATAAAATGATCAAAATTTCGTTAAATAATTAATTCCTGTGCATTTTTATTCCAAATCAAAAAAAAAACTTACACCTATGTTAATATGGGTACTCGGAGATGTGTGATGAATCCGAGTGAAATTCTCAGTGGACGAAGAAGGACAGAAGACGTTCATTTCATACCTGTACAATAAAGTATTAGACAAACCCATTGTGAAAATTTTATCAGGCCAATAATTATTACCCGTTCAAAAGAATATATAAGAAGATCCCATTTTTAGTTTATTAAAAAACGGATGAAGTTCCGACGGTGAGTTTTGTTTTGCTTTAACTAGGCATTGCAAATAATGTATGAGGTTCGCATGTCGACTAACCGACGGCTGTGTTTTTTTGGCGAAGAAAAACGTTCCTTTGTATAATTAAATAATTTTTTCTACTTAATGAAATTGGATTATCAGCAGGACACTGTTCTGTGAAGATACTGTTATTGACGCATTAATTATATTGGTGAGATATCAATACATTGCATCAGCAAAATGATTAAACATTGGCAATATTGTTAGACTTTTTGCCGAAATTTAACACTTTATTTCCATTTCTAGTGGATTCATATTTTTTATGCGACCCCCCGCTAAATTCGCCAAATAGGTATAGCTAAAGCAAAGGTTATTCGCCAAATAGGTATAGCTAAAGCAAAGGTTAATCGCCAAATAGGTATACATGTCTTATGGTATATTATAAGATTCCACATTAACGCAGTCAGACATTGATTACTTCATTATAATGATTTCTCATACCTTCGAGCCGCTTTAGTACCCATCTGTACGAAACATTTTTGTAACAATAATGAATGAACCATCGATATTTGAATATTAAAAGTGATATTAATTTATGAATCTGTGTCACAATGTGTTATTTTTTTAATAAAATTATTAACCTCGAAACAGGCTTAGTCCCAGTGACGTTAAAAATGTAATTATTAATAATAAATGTAATATGTGAAGGTGTCGATTCAGAATTATTGCCTAGCACAAGGAAGATAATATTAATAATAATATTTTGATGATTTGCATAGCGCGGTTTTGGTGAAAAATCACTTCAAGGTGGCTGTACAAATATTTTAAATGCTCTATCTTATCACTAACGGCACTACCTATATATAATATATTATTTCAACTTATGGCTAACAAATTTCAATCCCCGGTTCATCGAACTGTAATACCAAACTATATGTACTTACTTCCAATGAATTTGACCAATGAACGCGATGCCCCGTTAAAATATACATGTTATTAATTGTATGTACAGGTAGATAATATTATACAGGACTATACTTAATTGGCAGGTCACTTGAGATGAACAAGATACGTCTAAAGTATCTTCCTGTCTGATTACATAATTAAAATATTTTTTCATCCTTGCTTGGGTAGGTACTTACCTCTTTGGTGGTTTTTACCAAAATATAAAATAGCAAAAATAAAACTAAATTGAAACTGGCTTTAAAAGGTAGGTACAAAATAGATATCTTATATAAATATGGCGTGCATTGCTCTATGATAAAAGGTAGGCTGTGTGCAGTTTTGGAGTTTGAGTATGAATAGTGCATTGAATATTTTTAAATTGTCATTTTAGTATCACATTCCGCTGATTGTTTTGGTGAACTGAATAAGTGAGCGTACAAGTTCATTTTCAAATTCATGGAATTTTGATCATAAATTTGTCGCCTTTTTTATTTCTTCTTATAGATCGTTTTACTTAGGGTAGGCACAGCTTTTCAGCGTTTATGGTCTGCGCGCCTCTGCTACTAATAAATCAATCCTGTCAAAACCTATTATGACCGTAATACGAATGCGGAGATCCGGAAAGAATGCACGGCTGATGCAAGGGTACTGAATTAGATTAAGAAAGGGACGTTTAGAAGGAAAGAAAGGAGTGTAAAGATGTAGTAAGGAGCGTAGGTGAATTTCAGAAAAGTCGGGGACGCTCGAGGAAGACATGGCACGATCCAGTGAATCAAAAACTTGAGTTTAGTCATGTAAAGTGTGAGAATAACAGAAGAGTCGGTATATATGAGACGATGTATGAATGTGAAGCAAAGAGTGTGTCGTGACAGAGTTGTGTGGCGGTTCATTATTTCTACCTACCCCTGCAGAGAAACGGCGTAATGACAAGATTGCTACGTTAGGAATTTGTAACATTGTTTTGGCAAAGGGTTTTACCACAGACTATGAATACCGATAAAAATGTGTAGAAGATTTAAAGTAAAAGATGTAAAGCAGTACTGTCTGTCAGCAACAAAACAAAATTCAAGTCATAAATAAAAACAATATTCGAAAGCCGCTGGACTCACTCCCGACATCGATGCTATATATAAAACATAGATTTTGTTTTAATTGTGCCAGTCTGACGATGCCCGTTAGGGTGAAACCGGCCCGGTCGAAAATAAATAAGTGGAAAAAAGTTACAAAGGTTTTTTAATCAGAAAAATTCACATGAATATTCAAAGCTTATATTTGTGATTCTGATAATCGCACTATAAATATGTAATTTGAATATATTCACTTCATTGATTTAAAAAACGATCTAAAACGTATATTTCGATTAACGGTTCAAACTGGTTACAACCTCATTATGATGTAGATAACGCCTTGGCTGGTAAGACGGCTGTCACCGACGCTTGTCGGCGTGACGTCAACAACGTCATATTCGCGAACAAAAATAAACATGTCGTTTTAGCGGCTTATCAAAAATGGCACATTTTGAATCGTTAAAGGAGATTTATTGGTAAACATAAAATATAAGAAAAATTCCATCGCTGTCGGATTTTTTTTTCTTAATTTTTGCAGACAATGGAAAAAACAGGTATTACGTTTAGTAAAACAATAGGTAGACATACCCACAAGGTAGTTGTCGTATTTAACCTGCATAAACGGTTTGAATCAAAGAATCGGCATTTCTCATAATTTATACGTCTAGTATCGTTAATAAGGCATTATAAATCAAGTAAAATTCATCTATTTATTAGAAAGGATTGATTAATATGGCTTCCAATTAATTAGAACCGAGGCTCGTGAGCATTTAATGATTCAATTTCGGGTTTCTTCGGGCGGCGGCCGCGGACAAAGGCCCATGTGCTCTGGGCTCTCGGCGGTATTCGTTTGTTCGGGAAACTCTTAAATTCTCTCGACTATTGATTCTTAACCCTGTTAGTTTAATTCTCATAGTTTAAACACGCAAAAATAATTGCAATGTTGTTATTTAAACGCGGTGTTAGAAAGAAGACAGCGTACTTATTTAATACCTACAAAAAAATCACAATAATAATAATATTTATATCGATCAGCAAACGCCGATTCCTTATATATATACCTTTTATTAGATATAATTATACGTAGAATTTATAAATCGTTATTTAAAAGTGAATAAATAATCATCTCATCAAAACATCTTGATTATTGGTACCATAGTATTTGGAACATCTGACGTCACGTGTGTATTCTGTTTTTGGATTAATATGAAGATTTTTATTTTTCGTTTTTGTTTTGTATTTTAAATGTGTTTTTTTTAGCTTTGGCGAAATTTAAACTTAATTTTGGTGACTTTAAATTCTTTAACTGTTGTTCAATATATAAAAAAAAAACTATTATTAATAACAGCGTATTCATGAGCAAACCAATTGTCAATGTGAATATTTTAATAATGGTAATGCTCAATACTATTATTAATAGGTTTTGCCTATTGCAGTCCCTGTTGTACACCGTTATGAGAGGGTTGGTATTTCTTATTTTTAATTTTTTTAATGTATTCCCTCTGTTGTGTAAATCTCTATATATAAAAACGAACGTTTGTCTGTGTGTCCTCGATTTTCTCGAAAATTACTCTACCTGTTAAAATAGAACAACTTGTTCCTATTATTGACGGGAAGGTTTAGAGAGTAGTTTGAATGAAATCCAATATGTGAAACTGTTGCTATAACGTTTTAAAATAAGTTTAAAAAAACATTGAACCCGCCATGTTGTATTGAGGTTAGGCCATAGATATACCGCTCTGGTTAGCCACAGATTACATATTCAAAAGAAAAGGGTTTGTTTGCGTAGAATATTTTCAAAATGGAAAACACAAGTAGTTACCTACTTAAGACCTTTTTATTTATTTTGAAAAAAAATGTTTGGAATGAAATAAAATTTTCAAATGAATGTTCTTTTAAATATTATTTTCTTTCAATATTTTTTTTTCGGATAGGCAGAGGACCTGGGTTCGAGTCTCAGATGCGACTGAAATCTTTTTATTTTCTGTCCCCTTTTCTGGTTTCATGTTTCATTTGGGTTATGTTAATATTATTTTCTTCAATGATTGATTGTTTCTTTGTTTAGAGACGGTAGTAGTCATCACAAGGCATTACTTTCGCTGTCAAATCAATTATGGCACCCAAACGACAATCAAGAAGTCACAACTTTCTCGCTTAATAATTAACAAATAAATAAAAGTGGAATTTCCGATATAAAATACTACCACCCACTATAAGCTGAGGTTGGCAAAAATGATACGTAGGTAGCACAGAGCACCAATATCATTTGATGAACTAATTAAAATACCGTATTATAGAGATGTCACAAAAGACAAAAACAAACAAAAAATTGGATGGGCGTCTATAAAAATAAATATATCTAAGTAACTATGAAACATTGTCTCGAATACTGGTTCTCTGTAATTTTTATTATTATTTTTTAATTTTCTCTGTAACAATATTGATACTGCAATAAGGTCACAACAAGTGCACAATACTAGAATGGGTTCTTCTCTAATGTATCAGCCGGCAAATAACAGAACATCATTTGGACAAAGGAGTTTTTCTTGTAAAGCTCCTCTGTTATATAATAGACTTAGTGACAACTTAAAACTATAGATACGATAAAATTTATTTAAAAAAAAAAATGGTCAAAAAGTATGTTAACTGAGAGTGGTGATTTCGCTTTATCCATGTTATCCCTTATGTTATAATCAGTGTTGAAAACTTATGTATGCTCGATATTATCATTATTATTTACTTATTATTACTTACTTATTACTATTTTCTTATTATTTTATGTTTTTTACGTATCTATTATTATTTATTTATTACTGTTTACATAATTTTATTTACTTATTATTTATCGTTTCACTAAAATTGTAAAGCCGCTCATCTCAACACAGGACTGTCCTAGTGAGATGAGTGGGTAGTGTTTTTGTTTTTTTAAATTTAAGAATAAATCAATAAATAGATTTTATATTAGACAAACATCTGGGAGGCACCCTGTATTAATACTTAATATTGCATCTTTAATCGTGGCCGCCTTCATAAATTCCCCGTGTCCATAGGCGATGATGATTTAGTGGTCCGTGGTCTGAGGTCTCCGTGTCCAGTCTCCGATCTGCCGCGTTGTATGGGTATTGTACGGAGCCACGGCGCCAGCGGACCATTTGCTCCATTCCCATACAACAAGGTGCCCACCCTTTTATATGTGTAATTATTGCTGAATTTATTCCGCAGCAGAAATTATTCTACATAATGTTATGGACTCATTGCGCACAATAATTAATAATACACATTGAAAGGCGAATTCATGGACATTAATGGCTGCAGCCGAGGGATTATGAAAAATATGAGTAAATATACCTAGTAATTATTATTTACTAGCTGATGTGTACCCGGTCTTGCTCGGGAGAATGATATCGATAAAATATGACGGAGAACAATGACGGATAGACCGATAGGTCTTAGGTTCGAGTTCCAGATACCGTTACCTTTTTTTTATTTTGTGTCTTTTTTGTTTCACATTTCATTTAAGAATTGTTAATATTGTCTTCAATGATTTAAAAAAATATGTATTTATAATTATACTCAGAAATTATAAATCGTTATATAAAAGTGAATTAAAAACTGTTTCATAAAAAAACGCCCTATTTGGTTGGCACTATTGCTCTATCGGCATTTGACGTCACGCAGAGAGGTTTTTGTATTCTGGTGTTGCATTTGGATGGAAAGTTTTATTTTTCGATTTTGCTTAGCGTTTATTATTATTATTATTTTTAATTTAAACTCAATTCGGGTGACTTTACGCTCGAAAATTGTTGTTCGATTTTTTTTTTTTATATTGTTAATTACGTCAATATTATTCTACTCATAGGCAACCCGAAATCAACCACTGAACTTATGATAATGATTTATAAAAAAATCTTATTATTATTTTAGTTAAAGTTTTTAAAAAGGTACATAAATTTATTACTTGCGTTTAGCTATGTTTTACTATGAATATAATGCACGGTAAAGCTAATTCTTGTTTTGACATCTGAACACATAACCTCAAAAACGAGGTTCGGAATATTAGAAAGACGCAAAAAATTATTGAATGTGCGGTTATGGCTGCATTTTTACATTCTGGTAAACTGCAAAAACAATAGTGACGAGATGCTGACATTTAAATAAGTTTTACATTTTTTAGAATTAAAAATGTCTTATATTTTTGTACAAAAAATCGAGTAGTGAATCTATCTAACGGCAAAGTCGATGGCCAAATGACGTCACACCCAACAAGCCATAGATTTCGTGGGTTTTAGAAGAATTTGAAAAATGAATTTTCGAATAATTATTTTTGTAATTAAGAAAACGAACTTTAAAAAAATAAATACAAACTGGTTTTTAACTCAGAACGTCAATATTAATAAATAAAAAACAGAAGAAAAAAAACGGAGTGGAGTTCCTTATTTAGCCATCATGAACCTATAGGAACACATTTGTGTGAAAAGATATGATCTGATAATTTCAAGAAGGAATACAAGCCGATGAAATTGACACTTGGATTAAGATTGAAATTAGATATTTGAAAATGTTTCACCAATTCCGGAAGAATTAAGGAAACATTGACCTTACTTTTGAGCACACGAAAGCGCCCACAGCACACCTCCATCGGTTTATCTACATCTCTTCAGTGATATCATAGGCATTAACTATGTCATGGGATCATAACTAGAATTTTTTGAGCTGATTTTGACTATCGAATTTGAAACTCTTTAACTTCAAAATATAAGAAACACTGCTGAATCATGGCGATGAGATGCGCCATAATCCTTTGCCTTGTCTCTCATCATCCAGTTTACTTAAATCTGTTGGGTGACGTTCAGAAAGAGTTACAAATGTTTTTTTTTCACGTGGTGCCAAATCTACTATATTCTATATCAATGCCTGCAAATTATTCGTATTTTGTATCAGCTCGAATTAACGACATGATTAAGATCGTGTAGAGTCTGATTGCATTGTTTGTTTTAATTTATCGTCTGTTCTTATCTCCGGTAAATCGGTTGGACATTGATGCGCTCTGTCGGGATGCTGTCATAATGTCTTTGCCTAGTTAATTTGAAGGAGAGATCTCAAAGGTATGCATTATTGCATTAGCCTTAGCCGCAGCAAAATCAAGTCAACCGAATTAAATATAAAGCCGGTCTCTATTAGTGTTTGATGCTCAGGATTCTATGGACAGCCAGGCGCACTAATCTATCCATCCTGGAAGAGCTAGGCATCCACAAGAATTCAAAAATTGTATGTCTACAATCAATAAAGAATCCTAAGATACTTTGGACATGTTGCTTACCAAACTGAGAAGTCGAACCTGGAGAAGCTCGTGGTCACTGGCAAAGTGGAAGGCAGGAGAAGCAGAGGAAGATCATACACCATAAAATAGATAATGCGTCAAGCTTCTGACATTTGATGGCAACGGCCCGAGTTGAACGAACAGTTTTTTTTCACACATTTTGACAGTTTTACTTGAGCTATATTCGTAACAATTTATGAAAATCTAAAATCCATAAAATAAATATTAGGTAGCCTACAATATGACTTTACTGCTTTTTACTGAAATATATTAAAGAGGCTATTAGGTTTATACTAACAGTTAGAAGTCTCGCCGCTCGCGTTCAGTTTGGTGGTCTAGAAAGGGTATTTAATAAATATTCTGTGATTTCTTTCTGTGAGTTATTTTGGCTTAACATATCACACATCTTATAAATATTTTTTTGATTTATACATGCTTTAAATAGACATATATTTTTAAATGTCCTCAATTAAGTATATATAAATAATAATAAAAAAAACATAGTAATGAAGCGAGCGGCGAGACTTATAACTGTTACCAAAAACCTTATTATCTCTAATATTTTTTCATTTATGAGCAAAAAAGCAGTAAAGTCATATGAAGGTTACCAATATTTATTTTGCGAATTTTCACAGAGCACGTATTAAAATGTACGAAAAAAACTAATTCGTACATCCCAATGGAAAATGTCAGAAGCTGGGCGTGTATTATCAATTGAAATCGACGCAATGCAAAGTAATGCAATATCATATAATTTTCGTTTAAAAATTTGATGGCCTAGAAATATCATAGATGATTTAATTAAATACTGCAAGTAGAACACACTAGACCTTTAGTATAATCGGACATTTTTTGACGAGTCTTTTTATAAGCCTAGAAAAAAATCAAACGTCAGGCCTAAAAGAATTTTTAATGTGTAAAAGCTACTTACAAACCCCCTTTTGGATATTGTCATATTGTTTATTGTGACAAATCTAAACACGATTGTCACAGAAAATATCTGTTGATTCTTGCAAAATACTATTCCGTACGAATTTGGTGTTAAAAAAATCTCCATAGTCGCTGCGCACACGGTCACCTAGTAGATTCTCAAGGTTTGCACGCTCGGCACGGTTTCCCACCGAAGTACCTCTAGTATGTTTCGAATGAACTATTTCTTAAGACAGAAAGTCACATAGTCGCTGAAATCATAACACACACATACAATTTATTTCAGACCCGCTCTCGGGCAGCACTACATATACGGATGGGTGGATTTTTTTAGAGTGGATTTTGAATGGCACCCTGTTTAAAATTCGGTAAAATTATGTTATAAGTTTGCTTTATTTTCTAAGATTTTTTATAGGAGTTTACTGCACAAATGCACCATAGAGAAAACCGCCACTGGTCCTAAGTATGTTACATCTAATTAATATGATACATTTGTAAACTGCATGAAACTTGGTTGCAGGAAACGGCCTCATCCAACTGACCTTATATTTTAAAATAATACTTAGACAGAGAAAAAACCTGTTAACAGATGATAACAAATCTGTTGTCGTATATAAATAATTGGTGTTGATAAAATGTCATTTAATACTAATTGAAGCCGTCCAAAAACAGATCTCTCGAAACAATTTATTTCGAATGTTAACAAGATAGGGCCTCATTTAAACACGTAGCTTAAACTAAATCAATGTCTAACTAACTAACCATCACGCCGTTTCCCCGGAGGGTATGCAGAGCGAGTAATCCGTCACACAACTCTTTCTTGGTACGCACTCCTTGCTTCATTCATAATGAATACACACATACTCTTCCGTTATTCCGAATATTGATTTTTTTTACATTTACTCCACACAGGACGCCCAGAGGGATATAATTTCATTCAAGGCCTATGTCATATTTGGGGATGCTGTGTTGAGGGCCTTTTTGAGGGTAGGAAGGCGTAAACCTGGTTGAAAACAACGAGTCGTAGAAGAGGCCCGTTCTCATGCGACAATTGTCAACCGTGCACAAATCTTGGACGCGCATTTGGCGTGTTTTCCGACTATGCGCTGGTGCCGAAGGGATCAATGACGTTAGTTTCTCAGATCATCTTTCATTGAAATACTGTTATATAAGGACAGAGTTCCCACATGACGTCTGTGCTCCAAAGATTGCAATCCGTTTGTTAAGGTAGGTGAATCTATAACCGCCCGTTTCTGCACAGAGTCAAGGGTGTTTTCAGATATTTTGGGGAACCCATACTGAAGTGGCTACCAAATTCTATAGTGGGGCGCACTTGCGATTTGTACAGGGTAAGCAGTTGTGTACTATTAAAGTATCTGCGGGCTCTGTACAATACGTCCAGCTTCTGAGAGGCTAACTTAAGGCTAAGTCTGGCTTCGATGGAGCCCCCATACCTGAGCTGGTCACTTAGGGTTACACCAAGCGTATCAATGGAAGGCTTGTTGGGAAGATCGCTTCCGTTAAAGGAGACTAGGTTGTAATTTCAATTTGAATTGATTGAAATAATAAAATCACTCGATCAAAATACGTATTTATAATAATTGGTCGATAGAAGTGACAAGTTAGGCGTAGCAGAACTAACGATATAGTAAAATAACGCAACTTTTACACAATTCTCTTGTTTTATTTTGTTTTGTTCGTATTTTGATTTGTGGTCCTTTGTTATCGACGAAAACTCTGCGGGTTTCAGACAGAGCACTTTTGTTCCAACGATTTCTTTCTTCGCGGAATAACGGGGCCTCGATACGAGCCTTTTGTTTAATTGCTGGGGGATTTTAAAACAATCGTGGACTTCCCAACTTTTCGAATGATCAATCCGAATCACCGATCAGCTGTTTGCCTGTTTCCAATTATTTTTATCCTGAATTGTCTATCGGGGGCGCCGCCCCCTAATAAATAAAAGTAAAAAAAAAATTAACTTAACACACGTTAGATGAGTTAATATTATATTTATTATGAATACATATCATTTATTTAAAAAAAACTAATACATAATTGTGCTATTTTCAGCTAAAACGGTTGAGTAATTTTCGAGAAAATCAAGGAGAGACAGACACAAACATTCATTTTTTATATATATAGACAAAATTAGATAAATCATTCACATCTCTTATCAACATCACTTTCTAAATTCTAAGAACAACCTCTTAAAATCATTATTAAAATAAACAACCATAATGTCAGTAAGTCCGGTGTCCTAGAAGATTGAGCACCTCGGCATTTCTAGCTTTATCGATTCGGTAAATATTGATTAATTATTTGAGAGGGCCCATTATTCACATTGTTGTTTCTCTCTGACACGTCGGCAGATCAAAGAGAGGTCAGGGGGATTAAAGAATGCTATGTATAGGTAAGTACCCACAGATAACAGGATGGAACTACAAAAAGGTATGGAAAAAGATAAGAGTAATATATAATAAGATTGGGATCAGGGTCCCTAGCACAAAAATTCAACAAATTATTCTAGATTTTATTTTAACAGTTCTAAATACATTTTGGCGTATTGAATGTTTACTGTTACATTTACAGGATAAACGGTTTTTTAACAATACTATCGCTTATTAGTCGTACTCGCTAGCTCCATAAAATGAAGTGTAGAGCGTTTTAATACAATCTAAAGAATTGAAATTAATTAAAGTTCCGCAAAGGAAGCCAAGCATCTATAAAGCCTCGTTATTTAAATAGTTAATGTGTGGAATGAATGTCAAATTTTCATGGGAACAATCAGAAGAAGATATGTTCCCGAAGTATTGGGAAGACCCAAGTTGTACAGAGCTCGGCTAATCATGTATGCAATTGAAATCCACAAAAACCCCACTAATATTAACAGGGACGATGGGGCTAGACCTAATAGTTCTTGGTATCCGGTACTTGATGGCCACTCAAAAGCTCAACGCCGAAAACCACATTAAGTATACTAACAATAATAATAATAATTATTATTATTACTAAGACGTTTAACACGCGTAACACGCTAACACTTCTACATACATAAACACACACGACACCACAATCTACACATCTGCCCAGATGATAGATACTGTAACGAAACGTTGGCTACAGGAGGAAGAGGCGCAATATCCCAAAAAATATTTAAGAAAATACTTTTGGCTTTGAAAACCTGAAAACATATCCACTCAGAGGAAGCATCGCACCGAGGCCGTTCAGTGATTCGGCCCTTGGGTATATTTGCTTTGGCTAACCCGCCATGTCAGGAACATTATTTCGGCTGCTCGGCTCTTGAAACTTGGCTCGCTGTCCGCGTGGATGATTGTGAGGCCGCGCGCTTTCAACTTAGACTCTAAGACCATTGCCATTGTAATGACAATCACGATTGATGTTGCGCCCCCGAGTGAGTCCCACGGGCAGTTCGATTTCGCGAGATCGGAATTTTGTTTGGATTTCTGATACGGTTAAAGTAATGGGAACCTGCATTGGACGTACACTGATGTTGACGATTTTCACTTTAATGCTTGGTGATTTTACATAAAATCAGCGATATGAACCAAAACACTCTAGACATTGTGACCGAATTTTGAAGGATCAGGTCCCAAAGGTTGTAATATGGGTAACTAACTAAATAAAAATAACGCGGTTTCCATACAGGGGTAGGTAAAGAGGACAGACTACCAACAACTCGGTCTTGGCACACACTCCTTGCTTCATTCACATACAACGTCTCATATATACACATCTTTAATTCATCAAGTATTTGGTTCACTGGATTGTGTCATGTCTTCCTCAGGCATCCCAGGCTACTTCTTTCATTAAAATTAGCGTCAAATATTCTCCTAACACTCCGTTCTTCGTTCATTCACTTTACATGTCCAAACCATCTAAACATCTCTTTCTTAATCTTGCTAATTACGCCTTGTTAGCCTTCCAATCTTTGCGAATCTCAACATTTTTCAGGGAATACACATGGAAGGTAGATACTCTCAGTATAGCCCCGGTGAAAGACCGCCATTCAGAATCGAAACGTTGCTTGTGATGGGCGTGTAGTATATTATAATTTTTTGAATTTATATCACCCTTATCTGACATTTTAGGCTTTTGGCATAGGTACTTTACAAACATCACAATTTCGTTAATTCGGTTCATTTAAATGCCTTCCTTATAATGCTTAAAGTAAATGCTTTCATAATATTCAGTTTTTTGTTGTTAAAACTACGTAAATATGGATATTTTTAAATTATGTCATTGGCTTAATGGTAGCTGTCATCCAAGAGAACCGGAACTGCAGTTAAGCAAGTCTTTAAGCATAAGAAAAAAAAGATTTAAAAAAAAAATAATAAAAAAAAAGATCCAGGATAGGCCTTCAGATTTGAAACTCCATCTCCTTCTTATTATGAAAAAATCTTATCTTTTCAGGTAATTTTATTCCTGGAATCTTTTTACATATTGGAATCGGTAACATGCATTTTATTATTATCAGCTTTTTTCGTTTTTCATATGTTTAAGATAATTTTCACTTGAGATAAAAGTTTTCTAACTTTGCGAAGGGCGCCAGAGATATTATTTATTAAATAAAAGTCAATTATAATCATTGCTGATGGTAGATTCGAACACTGCAAACTAATAGTAAAACCAGGAGGTCACAGGTTCAGAAACTATCCGCGACACGTAGCAGAATCACGTACAACTATGAACAATTACTTTACATAGGCAAGAATTAAGTCTCGTGTTTTCTTTACCCTACAAATCGAACTGCAATCAAATACTGCCTCGTTAATTGGTATCTTTGAAATATTCAAGTATTCCTTATTACACCGTGAATTATTGCGGCGAAGTGAAAAGACCGGCAGTTTTAATTGGTTAGATTTAAAATAACGGGTTCATTTTTTCAACACATTTAAATGGAATATTGAAGAATGTTTAATGTTTAAAATTGGATATTTTTGTCGCTTTTATTTGATGATATAAAAGTTCTTTTGAGAAACTATCTTCTTTAACCAATCTGCTTAGAATAAATGGCAAGAAAAAGAAACAGAAATTGTTAATTCTCTTTTTTGCTTTCATTTTATTATTTTCCCCAATTCCTTCCCTTATTCACTATCTTCACCGTCACAAAATATTACAATTGAGGGTGCCATAGTACAACTGGCTCCTGACAGTTGGGATCAGTTGGCGGTATTGACATTAAAAACCTACATTATAATTATCATAAGCCCTCCATATAAAATACTCTAAATAGCATTAGCGTGCATTGCTCTATGACCAAAGGTAGGCTATGTGTAGATTGGGTATGAATAAAACTGCGCATTGATTATTTAAAATCGGACATTTTATTATCGTCTTCAGCGGATTGTTGTGGCCAACTGAATAAATGACCATAGATAAAATACGTTACAAAATTTGAAAAAAAAATTCTCTTACATGTTTTTAAGATTTGTTTTTTATTTTTTTATTGTAGGCACAGCTTTTTAGCCTTAATGAATTGCAGGCCACTGGTAAGTAGTAATATATGTATATATGTAATGTTTTTTAATCTTATAAAAGTCCCCCCCTCCCTTCCGTTGAAGAGAAACGCAAATACACAAAAGGAGTAAAAATTAAGGAAACCATATATTTTTAAATAAAGGTAAAATATAAACAAAAAAATTACAAAAATGTAATTCGTCACTTAATATACCAAAAACAACAAATTTATGAACCCCAGAACGTGACCAATGTTGCATTCATTTAACCTTTTGAAAGCCGGCATTTTCGGACGAGAAATCGCAAAAAAAACGGAGCTTTTTCCGCGTTTACGGCGCCGTGCGCCAGCTGAGCGTAATTTCGTGATTACTGACTTGCATCGCCTTGTGTACGAATGGCCTAACTTTCGGTGGCAATTTTTTTTATTAAAAACTCACTATTATTGTTAGTAAGTTAAGAAGCATCCATAAATAAATATAAAAATTACACAATGTTGACATATTACGTGACCAGTGCTACGACCCTCGGTTGAGGACGCAGTAAATAATTATTCAACTCTTGCGCGGCGAGTAATGATCAAGATCTCTTCGTATGGGTAGTAGTGTGTGTGTCTGAATATATCTGCAGATGTAATGTATTGAAGATCTGCAGATGGTTGTAGATAGTTATGTGTTGAGGTAGTAGTAGTAGAAGGTGGAAGTTCCGTAGAATAACAACTTATATATTTTATACGATATATATTTATTTATAGAAGACTTATAATATTTGATTAATTAACTTATAAGTACAATATAAAATAGACAATGACAATAGTGAAGAAGGACAGCGTGGAGACTGTACTTCGAGATGTTAAAATGTGAACTGAGAGGAACGGCTTGTTCCCGTTTATATAGTATTCTAGTATCCCGGATTGTGGGAAATTTCATAGAGTTAAGCTCAATGGCTTGCGTAACAAATCGATAATGAGTTTACTTAATTGGTTTTCTAAAATAATGCATTTATTTGAAAACGCCGAAATGCACAAAGAATTTACGCTTGATTTAAGCCAATGGCAGGGATTATAACATTATGAAGGGTTGACGTTAATGGCGCTTGATTTATAGCAAGGGCTGGGAATATAACATATCTCCCCCCATAAAATGAAAGCAACGATTTTTTAAGCTTTAGTTGCTGTAATTATATTTTAAATTATTTTCGTTAGAAGATAACACTTGAAGAGGTACATCTTCATTTTCGTGATCATTCAAATTTCTGAACGTCATCGTTGGTTGGATCCTTGTAGTGGATCGTCTAGGATTATTGCATTGATTATAAATCCTGACACAACATTTATTATCATCATCATTTGGAAAATAAGAATTCAATATTCTAAAGAATCTACAACATTTCAATAGTTTGTAAATTACAAAAATAATTAGAAAGGTAGACAATGTACAAATAATAATTTGAAACATTGATGAATGTTTAACTATAAGAGGTTTTGAATTATATGATTTTAATTCATCGTTAAATTGATCGATTTTATGTGATGCCAAATTTAGGTCATCGTGTTGCAAGTTTATTAAATTTATGGGATCAAGTTCATTAAGAGTTTCATTATATTTTTTCATATTGCAACAATTGTCATCAACAATATTTAAAGTTGAAACAGGGTTAACATATTCAGTAATGATATTACTTTTAGTAATCAATTGTGTGAGTCCTGCATAGGCTCTACAACTTGAATTTAAAGTTAATATTCCAGTTTGGAATAGTTTAATATCAAAGATATTGTTTCTATCTTTGCAATCGATAGTTATTTTAGAAGGATGAGAATAAGTAAAAATCCATTTATTATTTCTAATGGGCTGCCATAAAAGTATGTTGCCTTTAATGATTCTACTGAAACATTCGTTTGGTATTTCATTAACATAAGCAGACAATAAAATCGTCTCGCATATTGGATCGGAGAAAGTGGATAACACATCTAGATCCTTACATATAAAATTTTCATTAGTAATAGTTTTACAATTATTCTTAAAATTATCAAGATACACATAAAAAGATTTGTCCTTTGTAATAGCTAAGTATTTATGCTTAGGAATAATTAAGGAAAAGGTATTTGGGATGTCAATGTTTGGAACAGGTAGAGGTACTACATGAAAAAGGTTATATTCTTGCGATGTGACTAAAGGTAACTTCGTTATGAAGATAAGTTTACCATCAATATAATATGCAATTAAATCGATACATCGATTAAAGAATGAATATTTTCAAGTTTTAAAGATAAAGGGAATTCTTTTCCGCTTGGTAAATTTTTAATATTAGAGCTAAGTTCGAAATAGAGTTGTTGAGGAGTAATTATATCTGGATGTAAAATTCCTTGTTTAGAAAATAAAATAGCATTGATTAAAGAATCAATTTGTTCATAAAAGTATTCCGTTGTTTCGAATAGAGAGTTTGTTTGTGAAGTAAGAATGTTTTTAATTTCTTGCATGTTCATTTTATCGTGATCTTCCTTGAAGTAATTATTTATTTTTATAATATTTTTATTCATAGTATATTCGTCATAGTTAAGTTTAGCAAGGGTAATATTGAAATTTGTAAGAGTTGATTTTGTGACTTGTAATTGATCTTTCATGAGATTATAAATTTCTTTATCGTCTGACATGACGCGTTCAATCGCATCATCATAATATTGGGCATCTTCGGAATCTAGAGTTCCGAAAACAGCTTTGAATATTTTTCCAACACCATCGATTAAACCGCGTTTTGCACGTTGGTTGGAAACAAGGTGTGTTATTGATTCGTGTTTAACTTTACATTTCTTTATAATGTTAAAAACTGGTTTTAAAAGATCTTTGCAATTGTCGTTAGGTACGTATGATAAGTATTTTGAACATGTGCTTTTAGTTAAAGCATAATTATCATCTAAAATTTGCAATTGTCTAGGGAAGGTACTGATATTAAGGTAAGTAATAACTTTCCAATCGTCATTATATACTTTCAGTTTTCCAATTTGATCAAAGAAGAGTCCGTTTCCAGTGGTTATTGGTTGGACGTCTTGTGAAAAAGTTAAAATTGTCTTGAAGGACCTGGAACAGGAGAAAAAGCTCGATATGGCTTAATTCTGTTTACATGGAATCTTTTTAGTGAATTATTTTCCAATTTAATAGTAACATTTTGATTATCATGAACCTGTACAATCTTGTACGGTCCTTTCCAATTAGGAGTAAGTTTTTTTACTTAAAGATTTAGGTTTATTAGTATTTTTAATTAAAACTAAGTCATTAATTTTATAAGTATTATTTGATACGTTTCTATCGTAATATTTTTTTTGAAGTTTCTTTAGCATGTCCGATTCTTTCACGGGCAAGTGATCGAGTAATAGCGAATTTATATTTTAATTGATTAAGGTAACTTTCATATGTTGGATTTGAATCTGGGTTTTCCAAAGAGCTTGGCAAGATAGGTTTATGTCCAAAGACAAGTTCATATGGAGTAAATTTAGTTGTACAATGTGTACTTGTATTATATGAAAACATAGCTAAAGGAATATAGTCGTCCCAATTTGTTTGGTCGCTATCTATATAATGTGTAAGGTAATCTTTTAAAGTAGAATGAGAGCGTTCCAATGCTCCATTTGTTTGTGGGTGATACACAGTTGTTTTCAAATGTTTTATTTTTAATAGTTTTGTAAGATGTTTCATTAAATGGCTTGTGAATTGAACACCTTGATCCGTGAGGATTGATTTAGGTATTCCGTAGTGAGAAAAGAATTTAACTAAACAATCAGCAACAGTTTCTGTTTCTGTAGAGCTAACCGCATAGGCTTGAGAGAATTTAGTAAGGTCGTCTTGGAAGGTGACGATGTACTTATTAGATGAAGCAGTTTCGCTAAGTGGTCCGACTATGTCGACCGCGATTCTTTCGAAAGCTTCCGTGGAAGTCGTCGTTATTTCCATTGGAGCTTTGTATGCTCGTCTATCAGTTTTATTTTTCTGACAGTGGATACAATTTTTAACATAATTTTCTATATCATCTTTCATTTTTCCCCATCGGTATCTTTCTTTGATCCGACTATAGGTTCTGAAGAAACCTGGATGTCCGGCCATAGGGCTATCGTGATATTCCTTTAAAATTACTGGAATTTGTGAAATTGAAGGGTTTATAATTTTATTGTGGTGAATGTTGATTTTAATTTTTAAATTTCTAAAAAGATATTGGATGATTTCTTGTATTTTTATAAAAGGAATAGAATCAAAAGGGTTTACAAAGTTTGGTAACGTAATTTCAGTTACATGTTTTTCAATGAGTTTAGACCTCAAGTTTTTTAGTGTTAAGAAAATATCTTTAGGAGTTGCTTTGTCGAAATAATGAGTTTTAGTAAAGCAATGAAAGTAAGATTTTTTATTATCTAAAGATTTGGATTCATGTATACTATATAAAGTTTTTAGTGATTCTAAAAGTTCATCAGTGTCTGAACAGTTTAATAATATTTCAGCACAGAAAGGGTTTTGATCATCTAGATCAGTTGAAGTTGGATATGCCAAATTTTTAGACATATTATTAATAAAGAATAAATCGAGTTCATTAAAACTAAATATATTTGGTTCATTATTATTTGAATAAAATTTTAAATAATTTTCGTAAGTGTCGTTATTAGTATTATTATCTTCTAGAGGTGATGTACTATCATCAAAATTATTTTCTATTTCTAAGTTATTCGTTGATAAATTATTTAGACAAGTTTCTAAATCATCGACATTTATTTCGTCGAAACATGGTTCATTTAAGAGTTTGTTAATATCTGGAGAGGGTGAATTTTCCTCTTCGGTTATCATATTTATAGGAATACGAGACAAACAATCGGCATTAGAATTAATTCTACCTGGTTTGTATTCAATTTCGTATTCGTATTCTTCTAATTTTAATCGCCAGCGTAACAGTTTGCTACTGGGATTGGTAACATTCATTAACCATTTTAGTGGTCTATGATCAGTATAAATTTTAAATTTTCTTCCAAAAATATATGGACGGAAGTGTCCAACAGCCCAAACAATGGCTAAAAGTTCTTTTTCAGAGGTACTGTAATTACCTTCTGCATTATTTAAAGTTCTGGACGCATAAGATATTGGTAAATCTTCTCCAATTTTTCCTTGACTCAAAATTGCACCTCTTGCATAATTTGAGGCGTCAGTAGTTAGAACGAATTCTTTCGTGAAATCAGGGTATTGTAAGATAGGATAGGAAGTTAATTTTTCTTTTAAAGTATCGAAAGCATTTTGCTGTTCGGTTTTCCAATTATATTTTATGTCTTTCTTTAAGAGACTAGTTAAGGGTTTTGTAATTTTACTGAAGTTTTCAATGAATCTTCGGTAATAACCAGCTAAACCTAAGAATGATTTAATTTCTTTAGGATTCCTGTGAATAGGAAATTCAGAGACTGCTTTGATTTTATCTGGATTAGGAGTAACACCTTCGTTAGAAATTAAATGACCTAGATAAGTAACTTCTTTTCTCATGAAATGGCACTTATCTGGTTGAATTTTTAAGTTATTGTCAGCAAGTCTTTGAAATATAGCTGTAAGTTTTTTCGCGTGATCTTCTATAGAATTTGCATATATGACGATGTCGTCTAAATAAACGAAACAATATAATCCTTGTAATCCAATTAATGCGTTATTCATCAGTCTTTGAAAAGTCGCTGGAGCCGTCTTCAGGCCAAAAGGCATACGGGTATATTCATAATGTCCATTGGGAGTTGAAAAAGCAGTTTTTGGAATATCATCTTCATGCATAGGAATTTGATGAAATCCACTTACAAGATCTAGTGTTGTGAAATATCGACAATGACCTAATTGATCTAAAATATCGACACTGTGAGGTAAAGGAAAAGCGTCGCCCGCAGATACATCATTGAGCTTGCGATAGTCTACGACTATTCTCCATTTAGGTTTTCCTGAGGAATCATTTTTCTTTGGTACAACCCATATAGGAGCTGACCATGGTGAAACACTAGGTTGGATAATACCGTCTTGTAACATTTTGTCTATTTGTTTGTTAACTTCTTCTTTATGTATTTCAGGGTATCTATAATTTTTTGAATGAACTGGACTTTCAGTATTTGTTATTATTCGATGTTTAATAGCATCGGTTGCCGTAAGTTTGTCGCCTTCGAGATAAAATATTGAATTATAATCGTCACAAATATCTAATAAAGAGTTTATTTCTTCCGAGTTTAGATGATCGATACAAATTTGATCGCGAATTAATTTTTTACGTTTTTTACCATCTTCATTAGAATTTTGATTAAAATGGTAAACATTTTCTGGAATAGGATCTAAATAGATTTTCATATAATTTATATCAACATATTCGTCTGTTGAATTTAAAATAGTACAATACGATTTATTATTCGCATTTACTTCAGTTATAGCATTAGCTAAATATACACCTTCGATAGGTATTTTTACATCAATTATCCCTTCTTTAATTTCAGGGTTTAAAATATCAACTTGTATAAGAGTTTCTGATCTAGGAGATAAAGTATATATAGGAGTCAAATGCTCATTAGGATCAGAAATATGTAATTTTATACTAGAATCGTTTATTCGTAGTACATTATTTTTAGAGTCGATTTTAGCATTTTTGCTTTCAAAAAAGTCGTTCCCCAAAATTCCATCGTATCCAAGGTTTAAAAATTCACTATCCATCACGTGGAATTCATGAATAATAGTTTCATAACAGAAACTTAATTTAATTAGAACAATTCCATTAGATTCAATCGAAGTTTTCGATCTACTTATGCCATTTATCTCTATAATTTTGCCCGAATTTACGGACGTACCTTCGCCAAGACAGTGAGTCTTGATGAGGGATACGGCTGCTCCTGTGTCGACAAGAAAATGTCTTTTAATAATAGTACCATTTGAAGGTATTTGAAAAATCACATGACGCAACGTATCAGATTGAGATGGCGAATAATTAATAATTTTATTAATTT